>CAJFCP010026107.1:272601-290872 GCA_904066005.1 Synergus itoensis
AATTTGTATAATGTTAAAAAAGTGAATTTTTGACTGCAGATTCTGAAAGAACGGAAAATTTTACGTTCAGATATGATATCCGCTATTTTTCTGAAGATGATCCTCAAGGACATTTCAAGTTCAAGACAGGCAAACAAAAAAAAACAGTGGTCTGTATCAAGAACGAGACCTACATATATATTCTTATGTATTTTGACGCGCTGATTCCGAATCCGGGGTCCGATTGGCTCCAGCACGTTAAGTTTAAGGGCATTTGAAGGTCAAATCGGCAAAAAAATCGATTGAAAGAAGGCGACTAGCATTTCTGTGGTTTTGAGGGTCGCTGAATCCGAATCTGGAATCAGTTTGATTCCATCATGTCTGCATCAAGGTCAATTCAAGGTCAAATTTGTATAATGTTAAAAAAGTAAATTTTTGACTGCAGATTCTGAAAGAACGGAAAGTTTTACGTTCATATATGATATTCTCTAATTATGAAAATTGTAATCTTGTTCCACGAAGACACACTTTTTTATTTTTACAATCGTCATACGAACTCTCAAGTCACTAACGTAAATTAACCTTGACATGACCTTTAGGATCATCATCAGAAAAATAGCGGATATAATACCTGAACGTAAAATTTTCCGTTTTTTCAGAATATGCAGTCAAAAATTCACTACAAGTCTCTTAATATCCTTCAATAATTTTTGAAATCTAATGAAATCCCTTGAAATACCCCGAAATTCTATGAAATCTCTTAAAATTCCAGGAAACACCGGATAAATTTCTGTTAATAAATAAATACAAATTTTAGATTTCGGAAATTTAAAAAAAAATTTTGTTATTGATATTTTTATTTCAATAAATGTAAAAAAAATCTTCAAAATAGACATCTGAAACTTAAACCAAATCTTATTACTTCGGATTTTAGGATTCATTCGGATTCATTTGAATTAAAAATTCGGATTGCTTTTGAATGGGTTTCGTATGAATCCGAATTGAAAACTTCCTTCGGATTAGATAGGAATGAAACTTTTTGGTTCGGATACAAATTCCGGAATAGTTCGGATTGATTCGGAATGATTTCCAATCCGAAGATTTCGCTAGGGAATCTATTTCGGATTGGTTCTAAATCAAATTTTCTTTTCCTTCTTATATAGTTTCTTTAAATATTTCCACGCTTATTACAATGCATTCTTCAAAATCTCCTACACATCTTCATAATAATTTCACTGCAGCAAAGTAGGTATGAATTAGAAAGATAATACCAGCGCTTTTTATTTTTCATAAAGATCTTGCAATTCTACCCGCGTAACACCCGGTACGCATGAATACGCCACATGGCGTACATACTTTCAAGATTTACAAGACGTTTCAGCTGGACAATTACGCCGGAAGTTTCCGTCATTAAAATATACGTTTAGAACCTGGCTTATTTTCCTGACAGACACTTTGAGCTTGAAATAGCCTTGAAAACTCGAAATTTTCAGGAAGAATATTAAAACGCATACCTTTTGAAAATGAGACCAAATATTTTTTATGAATTCGATTAATAATAACAATAAACTAGCTGTCAAGTTGTATCAACTTTTGTGCTCAATGAGCAACTTGCTTCCTGTAAGCAAATATGATTTGCTTCCTCATGGAGGAAGCATTAAGTATTTAATTTTCTTTACATCAGTATTAAATTTTAATTATTTGAGAAGTTATATTCGAATAACTCTTTTTCAAAAATTACAATAAATCATAACTTTCTTATTTTTGAATGAAATGGATTAATCTAATAGGTCAATCGATTCGTCTGGACACAAGGAATCTTCATTTCCCTAACACCAGCTTTAAATTTTTATTATTTGAGAAATTATAGTTGAAAAATTGAATATAAAAAAATAATTTTTTATATCTTTCTTAGTTCTCAATGAAATACATTAATGATATAGGTCAATCGATTCGTCTCGATGAAAATAATCTTCATTTTCCTTACGTCAGGTCAAAATTTTGATTATTTAAAAAGTTATAGTTGAAAATTAATTTTTGAAAATACAATTAATCATAACATCCTTATTTTTTAATGAAATGCATTAATCATATAGGTCAATCGATTCGTCTCGATGAAAGGAATCTTCATTTTCCTTACATCAACTTTAAATTTTGAATATTTTAGAAGTTATAGTGAAAAAATGAATTTTACGAAAATTATACAAGTACACGAAACTTGTAAAATTTAATATTTTGGTAAACCATTGTAAAAAAAATTCAACTTTGTACTCAGTAGAATAAATATGCCAAATTTCATCAATTTATCAACACGCGTTCTAAAGATATTGCAGGATCGTTAAAAGCGTGACACACACACACACACACACACACACACACACACACACACACACACACACACACACACACACACACACCCGGAAAATTTTTCAGGACATCATATTAGATATATGTCACTTAAAATATGTTCAAAAAAACCTTTTTTTAGAAACTGGATTTTTGTCACCACTACAAAGCTTCCTCTATTATTATTATTATTATTATTATTATTATTATTATTATTATCTATTATTATTATTTTTTAAATTCTTAAAATTCTACTGAATTATAATACTTCTTAACAAACCAAAGAAGCGTTATTTTTAGGCCTTTAAAATTTAGAGCTGACAAAATTTAAAAACATCAATTCACTAAAAATGAATTTTTTTATGAGGAGACAGAGGAACCGTGGACAAAAAAGGAATTGAGGTGTCGCAATAAATAAGTTGTCGGTGCTTCTGAGCAATTCCTTGCTCTTTGAAGACTACCACCTCCACCGCACGGTGGCTACTTTGTGGTCACAAGATTACAGCTTGGCTTTATTTTCAAGTCCTCTAACAGCTCAAGGGTGCTCAGCTGAAGACTGATTACTACTTACTTAATGAGGTCTTCAGAAAGCAATAAATATTAGTTTAAATTGCTCATTTTTTTCAAAGTAATATTGAATGTATCGTCAACTCAAATTAAATTTCATATAATTTAGGAATTTATATTAATTAAGAATTAAGATTAATTCATTGTTTTTCTTCTCATCTTACACCATGTAGTGCTCTAATTTTCCTCGACACTACCCGTATCTTAATTTATTCTAATTCAACATCTACTTAATTTAGTCCTATCGCATTTCATATTACATTATCGCGTCTTCCCACTGATCCACTTTTTCTTTTGTCACTAGAATTATGATCACATCATATTTTGTTATACCAAATTCTTTAAATGTAAGTTATAATGGAAATATAATGGTCTATTTTTATTACCATTCAGAAAAAACATATTAAAAATTGTAAATTATTTCAACATATTCAAGGGATATCAGTACAATGGAAAAATTATAATTCTGGTGTGCATGGAATCCTGTGAAATATCTTGAGAACCAATGAAATATACAGATTTTTTTTTAAATCTCGAAATTTTTTAGAATCTCTTGAAATTCTTTAACATTCTTTAAAATCACTTTTAATTAATTAAAATAAATTACTTGCAGATATTTATCTGGCGTTGTCTGGGATTTTAAGAGATTTCATAGAATTTAAAGGATTATTAAAGAGACTTTAAAAGATTGTAAAAGATTTTAAGTGGTTTTAAAGGATTTAAAAAAATTTCAAGGAATGCTGAGCCTTTTGAAAAAAATCATCAAAGAAGTCCTGGTTTTATTTTTGATTGCGCTGAAGTTTTAAACGCTTACTTGACAGACTAATTTTTTTTTCTTCAAAAATTCTCACTAAAAAAGAATGTTTTATCTACAATAATTTTTTTATTGTACCAGAAAGCTTGGGAAATGTTTGTTCAAACTAGAAAGTATTTTGAAATACATTTTGAAATCTTTTGAAATCAAAAATGCTAATTTTTCAGTTATTTAAAAATTTATTTTAATTTTTAACAATTCTTTTTTATTCCTTTGAATTCTTTTGTATTATTTGAAACCTTATGAAATCTAAAATTTTTTAAAAATTCTTAATTGTATTTTTTTAAGTTCTCCGTATTCTTTGGATAGATTTATTCGAACTTCATCAATTTTACTTAAAATTACTTAAAATGTTTTGATTTCTTTCAAAATCCCTAATTTTGTTTTTAATTCATTTAAATCTCTTAAAATCCTGGAAATCTTTTGACATCACTTAAAATTCATGAAAATCTCTTAAAATTCACAAAAACTACTTTAATTAAAATTTTATGATAACAATTAAAATCACTTTTATATCTCTTAAAGTCTATTAGAAGTATTAGAAATCTCATTAAATTCTACAAAATCTTTTTAAAATATTTAAAAAGTCAAACAAATCTCTTGAAATCTGTTCAAAGTCGTGAAAATCTCCTAAAATTGCGAATTCTCTTAAAATTCCTGGAAATTCTATGATAACATTTCAAATCCTTTAAAATGCTCAGAAACATTTTGAAATTCGTCGAAATTCCACGACAAGATTTAAAATCCCAGAAAACTTTTTTCTCTTAAAATTACACGAAAACCTTCTAAATCGCTTAAAATTCATGAGAATCTCTTAAAATTCCCAGAAACTACTTGAAATTAAAATTCTATGATAACGATTTAAAAATCCCTTTTATATCCTTTAAAAGCCATTAGAAGTATTAGAAATCTTATCAAATTCCATGAAATCCTTAAAAATTCCATAACATCTTTTAAAAATCAGAAAAGTCTCTTGGAATTCCTTAAAATTATTAGAAATCTTATGAAATTCTACAAAATGTTGTAAAAATCATAAAAATCTCTTTTCTCTTAAAACTTCTCGAAATTTTAAAAAACATTCGAAATCGCTTAAAATTTGTTGAAAACTTTTAAAATTTTATGAATTCCTTTTAAATTTCTCGAAATGTCCTGGAATTCCTTAAAATAATGCGAAAATTATTAAAAATCCTAAAAAATTCTTTTAAAATTCCTCCATAAAAAGGTGATGTAAAGAAATGTCTTTAGAATCTCGCATTGTTGTTTTTACCTGTTCCAAGTTGGAAATCCGCGAATCAGAAAATGGGAGAGTGAATAATTTGGAAAATGGGAAAGTTACGTGATTGATTATTACTATTAATAACAGAAAGTCATTGTCCATCACTTTGTAAAATGTTGGAGCGTTAAGTTACTTATTGAGCTCGACTTTTCTGTGTTACTTGCCACGTTTCACGTATAAGTACGTAACATGCGCACACAAAAACATATTTATGTTCAACAATGAGAAGACGCAGGTTCTAGAAAATTATATCACACCGAATCTCTTGGGCTCTGCTACGTAATGCGCATACTTAATGAGCTGGAGCACATATGCCGCGCGCTTCTCTTCCAACTTCCAGATTATTGTACAAAGAAGAGATTCAAAGAAAATACTCTTGTCGAAAAGCAGAATTACAAAATTTCTCAATAATAAACAGCTTATGGGAAATAAATGGGTCATGATCCAAAAACGATAAAAAATTTAAAAACTTCATACATTTACATAATAGTATTCAAATTTAATCATTTGGACTAGAGATTTGGAGAAGTGATCACTGCTTTACTGCTTTTATTTATAAATTCCAAGAAAATTTTTGAAATTCTTTTATTATTTTCGTTTCGAATATCAATGTGGATATATAGATATACACGAAAAAAATAAAATGGCTGAATAACGCATTTTTCCTGGAATTTAGTAATTTTTACTATTTAAAATTGTAATTTTTGTTAAGAAAATTGTGAACCCTGCTATTTTCTTTGTAAAAGTTACAATTTGAAATAGTAAAATTTACTAAAGTGTGAGTGTGTTATTTTAAGGATATAAAATGAATTCAAAAAGATTTTAAAAATTCTCAAAAGATTTCAATATATTTAGAAATATTTCGAAAAGAATTGAAAAGATTTCATGAGATTTAGCAGATTTTAAATAAATCAAAAACATTGTTTATGACAAAATTACTTGAAAATCTTAAAACTCTTTTGAATTTTTTAAAATTCCTTAAAATTGCTTAAAATTTCTTTAAGTCCTTTCGTGATATCTTTGAAATCACTTGGATACCCTCAAAGTTTTTAATGTTCTTTTAAAATTCCTTGATGTTTTGCAGTATCATTAAAAATCCTTTGAAATACTGAAAAATATTTTGAAATTAACTGAAAATCTTGAAACTCTTTTGAATTCTTTTGATATTCCTTTAAAATTTCTTAAAATCAGTTGGCAGCTCTGAACTAGATTCTAAAGTACACGATGGCAAATACAAATCCAACTAAAAGATGAAAAAAAAATGTTTTTTCATTTCGATTTGCGAAATTTAAAAATTGCGAGAATCTATTTTCAATATAATCACAAGCTCTTATTTATGATAGGATAATTCAAAAAAAGAACAAGTAAAAATCTTTGAAAGTGGATGAGATTTGCTGATATCACTCTCATTCAGGAAGAATGGAAATGCAACAGGTCATCGTGATAAAAAGATTCTTATCGACGAGTGAGTCGATCTCGGTGCTAGCCTCTGCCTGTCAGGTACGTTTAATGAGGATCGATTAATTAGCTTTCTTTCCGCTTGGCTGCGCGTCAACTGTTGTCGCGTTAACGGTCGCGACGAAGAGGCCGGTGTATAAATAATTATGCAACGACCGGTAGCTATTCATTGATTTATCGTTTTTCATTTTGCAATCTCAGCTTTCCTATCTCTCCTCTCTGATTAGTACTATCGAAATAATCGATCCTTTTTCTTCTTCTACCCATCAGTGACGTCAGTGTTACAATCAAAATTAATTTCTTATTATTCTTAAGACTGAGAGCAAGTTTTTGCGATTCTCATTAAAAGGCGACGCTATTTAAAATTATGTTGAAACTAATATGAATTTAAAAACATTTTTAAGATTCACAAAGGTATATTTTAGGGGATATGGGATGTGTTAGAATGTAAAATAATTTAAAAAATTGCTTCCTCATAGAGGAAGCTTTGTAGTGGTGACAAAAATCCAGTTTCTAAAAAAAGGTTTTTTTCAACTTATTTTAAGTGGAATATATCTAATATGATGTCCTGAAAAATTGTCCGGATGTGTGTGTGTGTGTGTGTGTGTGTATCACGCTTTTAACGATCCTGCAATATCTTTAGAATGCGTATAGATAAATTGATGAAATTTGACATATTTATTCCACTATTTACCAAGTTGAATTTTTTTATAATGGTTTACCAAAATATTAAATTCTACAAGTTTCGTGTACTTTTATAATTTTCAAAAAATTCATTTTTTCACTATAACTTCTCAAATATTCAAAATTTAAAGTTGATGTAACGAAAATGAAGATTCCTTTCATCGAGACGAATCGATTGACCTACATGATTAATGCATTTCATTAAAAAATAAGGATGTTGTGGTTAATTGTATTTTCAAAAATTAATTTTCAACTATAACTTTTAAAATAATCAAAATTTTGACCTGACGTAAGGAAAATAAATATTCTTTTTGTCGAGATGAATCGATTGACCTATATCATTAATGCATTTCATTGAGAACTAAGAAAGATATAAAAAATTATTTTTTTTATATTCAATTTTTCAACTATAATTTCTCAAATAATAAAAATTTAAAGCTGGTGTTAGGGAAATGAAGATTCCTTGTGTCCAGACGAATCGATTGACCTATAAGATTAATCCATTTCATTCAAAAATAAGAAAGTTATGCTTTATTGTAATTTTCGAAACAGAGTTTTTCAAATATAACTTCTCAAATAATTAAAATTTAATGCTGATGTAAAGAAAATTAAATAATTAATGCTTCCTCTATGAGGAAGCAAATCATATTTGCTTACCATTGAATGAGCACAAAAGTTGATACAACTTGACAGCTAGTTTTCTATACTTCCAATAAGTTTACAACAACAAAAAGATCCTATCGGTATATTTTATGTCATCTTTATAATTCAATATCGGATATGTTATATCAAATAATTTTAAAAAAATGCATATACATAAAGTTAGTAGTTACATTACTAAGAAAACTAATTCAACATTTTGTAAACCCCTAAACTTGTCTCAGAGATCACAGTTTCACACGTGCTTTAGTTAAGGGTCATATTTTAGGTATCTGCCTTATTTACGGAAATTCAAAACGTGAAAAATTTGAACAACGGGTGTGACGCAAAAGGTGGTTTTGGGCAAGTGTGTATTATTATGGGCCACTTAATAAATGCGACCTCTTTTCATTTCCCATGACAGAATCTCTCTGCCGGGGAAGCTTGTTCCCTCTCGACATGACAGGACGATACGTCTGGTGCGTACGGGATGCTGCATTAGGCATTAGGGTGATCAAGCAGGTGGTCACTGCCTGCCCTGCTCGTATTTTAACACTATTTCCTGAAGTCCCTCAAAGTTACGACATAGCAATCACAATTTTTCTGAATGCATAGAAAAAGGTTGCCTAAGGACCCCCTAACTATTTTTACCCTCAAACAACGGATCACAATCGATCTGTGGAGGTGTAGCAAACTCTGAAATACGACCATGGCTGATGATGAAACTAAAGTTTTCAACGTTTACGTCAACGAAAAGTTATTTTTTTTTATAAAAAAGACGAGATCTAAAATCTTATTGCGCTAAGTGGTTCCATTCGATGTCAAAAGACACACAAAACAGTTTCAACCCCCTACCATACTAGGATCACCCCGAAATCATCCCCTAAGTACATAAAAAATCATAGCAATTTCCCTAACTTCAAGACCTAAAACTTTATTCTTCTAAAAAGTTCAATTCAATGCCCAAAAAAGCTCAAAACAGTTTCATACACCTAACCCCCTAGGTTCACACTCAAAATCAACCCCTAAGCACAAAAAAATCATAAATCCCCTAACTTCGAGACATAAAATCTGATTGCGCTAAATGCTTCCATTTGATGTCCAAAAAACCCCAAAATAGTCTCATCCACCTAACCCCCTAGGTTCACCCTCAAAATCAACCCTTAAGTACAAAAAAAATCATAGTAACTCTTCTAAGTTCAAGACCTAAAATTTTATATTTCCAAATGGGTCCATTTAATGTCCAAAAAAGCCCAAAACAGTTTCATCCACCTAACCCCCTAGGTTCACCCTCAAAATCAACCCCTAAGCACAAAAAAAATCATTAAAAATCCCCAAACTTTGAGACTTAAAATTTTATCGTTCCAAATTGATCCATTTAATGTGCAAAGAAGCTTAAAACAGTTTCATCTACCTTACCCCTTAAGTTCACTCTCAAAATCAACCCCTAAGCACAAAAAAATCATTAAAAATCTCCACACTTCGAGACTTAAAATTTTATCATTCCAAATGGATCCACTTAATATTTAAAATTGCCAAAAACAATTTCATCCAAATAATCCCCTAAGTTCACCCACAAAATCAACCCCTAAGTACAAAAAAAAATCATTAAAAATCTCTAAACTTCTAGACCTAAAATTTTATTCTTCTAAAAAGTTCCATTCAATGCCCAAAGAAGCCCAAAACAGTTTCATCCACCTAATCCCCTAGGTTCACCCTCAAAATCAACCCCTAAGCACAAAAAAATCATTAAAAATCCCCAAACTTGGAGACCTAAAATTTTATTGTTCCAAATTGGTCTATTTAATGTCCAAAGAAGCCCAAAACAGTTTTATCCACTTATCCCCCTAGGTTCACCCTCAAAATCAACGCTAAAGGTTAGGGGTTGATTTTTGGGGTGAACCTAGGAGGTTAGGTGAATGAAACAGTTTTGAGCTTCTTTGGGCATTGAATGGAACTTTTTAGAAGAATAAAATTTTAGGTCTTAAAGTTAGGGAAATTGCTATGATTTTTTATTTACTTAAGGGATGATTTGGGGGTGATCCTAGTGTGGTAGGGGGTTGAAACTGTTTTGTGTGTTTTTTTACATCGAATGGAATCATTTAGAGCAATCAGATTACATGTCTCGTCCTTTTTCCAAAAAAGTAACTTTTCGTTGACGGTAAACGTTGAAAACTTCAGTTTCATGGCTGATGGCTCTTCACATTCTAAATAGAAATCATTGTAAAAGAAAATTATTGCAAAGGGAAATGGTAAAGGGAAATGATAATGGAAAATGATAAAAGGAAATGGTAGAGGGAAATGGCAAAGGGAAATGGTAAAGGGAAATGGCAAAGCGAAAGGGTAAAGGGAAATAGTAAATGGGAATGGTAAAGGGAAATCATTGTAATGGGAAATGGTAAAGGTAAATGGCAAAGAGAAATGGTAAAGAGAAATGGTAAAAGGAATAGTGAAGGGAAATGGTAGAGGGAAATGTTTAAAGAAAATGGTAAAGAAAAATGGTAAAGGGAGATAGTAATGGAAAATGGTAAAGGGAAAATATAATCTGTTGGAATGAATTGAGATTCATATCCGGTAAAAAAGGTTCATTTTTGAAAATCTGAAAAAACTGAATGGGTTAGAGCGTTGAGACAAACTTACATCAACAACCAACATACTACCGAACAACTTCAATGAAATACATAGTTCGAGACCCGCCGCGTGCTCGAGATTCACGGGGACTGACATTCTTATTTTTTTATTTACGGGAACTTTTTTTTATATTTTTAATTAACTGTAAAAACTGTATCTCTCAGAGCCACGTCTAATAAAACGTAATTATTTGATTTAATTATTAATTATTCTTTATCAAAATAGACAAAGTGTCTAGCGGCTAGTCAATCCAAGCCTTACAAGCCAGTAGTACTGGCTACTGGACAGATACGCGCCAGTAGTAACTCCCGTGTAGAAATCGCCATATATTATCCCCAATACCTATCGGGCCCTGGTCGGTATAACCTGGTCAGGGCCCGATATGGCTAATTCTACGGCCCAGATCCGAACCCGATCCGGGTACGCACTGCAGCGCCCCCTAGTCTCACTTTGTCGAAATTACCGTGTTGTGTCTTGTCAGTGATGTCATTAAATGTAACTTTAATTATTATTTACAACAATGCCGAAAGCTCTAAGTACACGACGTGTCCGGAAGCACCGTGCTTTATCCAGTATAGAATACGTTCGCGCTGCAAACGAGAGTAAGTAAATCATATTCACTATTTATGCAGCACTAAAAGCTAACCTTAAAATTGAAATTAATTTTGACAATTATTACAGATTGAATATTTATTTATTTTTTTGAATTTCAATCCATACATCGCGCTCGGCTTCTGATTGGTTGCTATTCGCGCGCAGTTTAAAATGCTAAGAAATATCATTTTTATTGTTTAAAAAATAGAAATGAAAAAATGAAAACCTGATCGGGCTCAGATCCGGTACCGATCGGGCGGCCATATCTGGCCCCGGGCGGGCCGTGTGTTACATCAGCTATCGGGCCCAGATCTGGTATCCCGATCTAGGCCCGATTTGGTCAGATCTGGGCCCGATCAGGGCCCTGGAGAAATTTCTACACGGGCTGGACTGTTACGCGCCAATATAGATTAAAAACGGACTAGATAGGTCCATTACAACGCCACGAAATTTTTCCAGACGGGAAACTGTAAACACTTTCAGAACTTGTTTTTTTGTGAGCGAAGCAATACTTATTTGAAATCTCTCGACTCAATCTCAATATAAGAAGATTGCTGTTTAAAAAAATTCAGAGGATCATGAATCATCTAGCGGAGATTCCTTTACCAATCTTGAGATGACGCACGGACGATAACTGGGCCGGTCTATTTTTTTCGGCTTCCTCTCTCAAGACTCTTCTTCTTTTTAGCAAAAACGCCGTTCTTGTAGTGTGATAATGTCTGCCGGGAGCGAGGAAAACCTGACTTGAGGTTGGTATGCGTCTCATGCTCGGGAGCAATTGCTAGCTGCTCAGAAGAGCCACTAGGGCTTTTTACGCGAATTCTCTCACGATCCCGCGGTCACTAAGCGTTGTTATACATTAAAATTGTATATCTCGGCTAACTCATCGCATGCTTGTCTTTGTCCATGAGGTCTGCAAATGTCCATGTAAATCATATGCGAGAACTGGACCTGAAGCGAGACAACTCTCTGTGAGCTAGCTTAATTAGGCGATGAAGTGGTCATTTTCGTCAGTCCAGAGTACGAACTCAGGGGTATATCATAAACTAAAAGAAAGGCCCTGTTAAGGGATTTGGTAATTACTATAAGAGCAAATTTAGTTTCCCCAACTTTATGCTTGCAATAATAAATATTTTTTCCTAAAACTAGGCCATTTACCTCTTCATTTAATATTTCTTCCTAAAATTAGGCTATTTATCTTCGTCTCTACGAAACGGAGGTAAATGGCCTAATTTTAGGAAGACATATTCATTATTGCTAACGTACATTTAGGTAAACTAAATTGTTCTTATGCTAAAGTATCACAGGCCCTTAATAAGCTAGATGTCCCGACGATTGCGAACTTGAGAAAAATTTTTTGATATTCCTTAAGGCCATGTGATACTTTTTTGGCGGGACAATCGGGTTCAGATTACCCAGGTTTTCTTCCACAAAAATAAATATTGAAAAAAAATTAATTCGGAGAAGTTTTTAAATGTATTAAGGGACCGATATTGACTCTCGTTTGGGTCAATAATAAGAAAAATAATTATTATGAACACTTGCGGAAAGCATAGCGAACCTAACCTCAAAGTGTCGAATGCTTTACGAATTTTAGCAAAATGAAACTTTTTTTCATTATACAAGATAAAATGAGTCAATATCGGTCCGTTTTCATGTTTTCTATCATTTCCCAAAGTTTCAAGGCAAAATATTTATTTTGTGTTTACAGTTTGTCATTTTTTAGTCTGGTCTTAAGTTTTCTTTGTCTTAAAACAAGACTAAGAAATGACTTAAACTTAAATTCAGACTAAAAAATGACTTAAACTGTAAACACTTTCAGACCTTGTTTTTTCCTGTGTACTTAAGGCCATCTACTTAACCATGTTTATTAAAATTACTCAAACTCCCATAAAATATAGTTAAATCTATTAAAATACCATTCAATTCTTTAGATACTTAGAAATTTCATTAAATTTTTTGAAATTCCTTAAATTTTTTCAAAATTGATTTAATCAAATGTACTTGCCTTAAAATTGAAGAAATTTATATCTGAACAGCTGAAAATGGTTGAATTTCAAATTTGGAATCATGTAATTCTGTATCTTTCTGCTTCCTTCAAAGCTTATATAAAGGGAAGAAAAATTCTTTGCGTCGAGACTAATCGATTGACCTATAAGATTGAAAAATAATTTTTATTCAATTAGTGTTTTCTTTCGCATTAAAAAGCTTAAATAATAAGCGGAAATTTTCTATTTTAATAGTAATTTAAAATATCTATTCGAACGAAAGTGATGAATTAATTGTGCGAAGACTTGCTTTTGCTCAATAACGAATACCCTAATAATACAATAATTTTGTTACGCACCTTTGAATCTTGATAAGAGGGAACTCGATACATTAATATTATCCTTTCGAGTATATTGAATGGTCTTTTCCAGCAACGATTCCTTTTCCAAAGAGTTACTCCCTACTGTATACGTGCGAGTGAATTTATTTGAATTGCGATTTTACAGCAGATTCGAGTTTCGCAAAGCCTCTGATTTCATGGCGGCGAACATGAGCATACGAGTGAAATTTATTAGCTCGCATAAGTACGTGACCAGTAACCAGTAAACGTCGTTGATTTCGCACTTCTCGTACCTCGATGATCACCGCATTTATCTTCACATGAATCCCCCATTTACAGTTTCCATGATCTATACTTGACTTGTAAATCAAACTTTTCCCTATCTGATCAGGGCAACTGATCGAACTTTGAAATTTTTGACACTTGTGAACCAATGCGGCTAATATAAATTAAGGGCGTTGGATCCAAATTCGGATAAAGTTCCGAATAGTAGTTATCTCCGATTCATTTGGAACTACGTATACTTACGTATTTTAATGCGCTGATTACGAATATCATAGTGAAAATTGGCGCAAATTTTAATTTAATGACGATAATCATGAAAAACACATAAAATTATGGTTCTTTTACGTTAATCTCAGCTAATATGTAAAATTAAGAAAAATATCTCAAATAAAAGTTGTATAACTCATCGAAATACACATTTTTTGTTTCAGACATTTTTTTCTGCGAGTGATAGTTTTCGAGAAAATCAAATATATCGATTTTCATTTATAAAAAAACTCGTATACCATGGCCCTTCACATTCTAAATGGAAATCATTATAAAAGAAAATTATTATAAAGGGAATGGTAAAGGAAAATGTAAAATGGAATGGCAAAGGGAAATAGCAAAGGGAATGGCAGGGGAATGGTAAAGGGAAATGGCAAAGGGAATGGTAAAGGGAATGGTAAAGGGAAATTGCAAAGGGAAATGGCAAAGGGAAATAGCAAAAGTAATGGTAAACGGAAATGGTAAAGGGAATGTCAAAGGGAATGTTAAAGGGAATGGGAAAAATAAATGGCAAAGGGAATAGCAAAGAGAGTATTAAAGGGAAATGGCAAGGGGAAATGGCAAAGGGAATGGTAAAGAGAATAATAAAGGGAATGGGAACGGGAATGAGGAAGAGAAATGGCAATGGGAATAGCAAAGAGAGTGGTAAAGGGAAATGGCAAAGGGAATGGCAAAGGGAATGGTAAAAAGTAATGGTAAAAAGAAATGGCAAATGGAATGGTAAAGGGAATGGCAAAGGGAAATGGCAAAGGGAATGGTAAAGGGAATGGTAAAGGGAAATGGCAAAGGGAAATAGCAAAGGGAAATGGCAAAAGGAAATGGCAAAGGGAATAGCAAAGAGAGTGGTAAAGGGAAATGGCAAGGGGAAATGGCAAAGGGAATAATAAAGGGAATAGGAACGGTAATGGGAAAGAGAAATGGCAATGGGAATAGCAAAGAGAGAGGTAAAGGGAAATGGCAAAGGGAATGGCAAAGGGAATGGTAAAGGGAATGACAAAGGAAATGGCAAAGGGAATGGTAAAGGGAATAGCAAAGGGAATGACAAAGGGAATGGTAAAGGGAATGGCAAAGGGAATGGTAAAGGGAATAGCAAAGGGAATGACAAAGGGAATGTTAAAGGGAATGGCAAAAGGAATGGTAAAGGGAAATGGCAAAAAGAATGGCAAAGGGAATGTTAAAAGGAAATGGTAAAGGGAAATGGCAAAGGAAATGGTAAAGGGAAATTGCAAAGGGAAATGGCAAAGTGTATGGTAAAGGGAAATGACAAAAGGATTGGTAAAGGGAAATGGCAAAGGGAATGGCAAAGGGAAATGGCAAAGCGTGAAAAGCGTAAGGAGATACTAAACCGAAACCAATGGATGTACGATTGTAATCTTTGTATCACGAAGTAGTATAAGGAGACATATCACCGTATATTGACGTGACGTAAAAGCGTTACGTCGTGGTAAGAAAAGCAAAAAATCTTTAGATCATGTGATATCGTAATTCCTACATTTTCCACACCAAGCGCTCACGTCCGCGGACGAGTGAAAAGCCTACAATTGTCACCCCCAAAAATAGGGCCATGCTCAATATACGGGGATATGTCTCCTTATACTACTTTGTGATACAAAGATTACAATCGTATCTCCATTGGTTTCAGTTTGGTACCTACTTACGCTTTTCACCCTTTGCCATTTCCCTTTACCATTCCTTTTGCAATTTCCCTTTACCATTCCCTTTGCCATTTCCCTTTGCCATTTCCTTTTAATATTCCCTTTGCCATTTCCCAAAAATTGGGCCATGTTTTGTACAAACTACCTCACCCAGAAAAAAGTTCTTATTAAATTAAAGAAAACATTTGTTTGACTACGTTTTTTTCATTCAACACACAAATATTTTTATATTAAAAGAAAATTTCTTTGATTTTAATAAATGATGTAAATAGAAAACAGAAATTTATTTTGATAGTGTTAGTTTTGCATTTTGTTATATAAGTTTAGATACCCTATAAATTTATCGAAAATGGTGAAAAAAATTTGGCTGATTGGCACTTAACAATTTTTGTGGTATATGGATTGCTGTCCAGTCCCAGATCTGGGCCAGACTAGACTGTCAAGTCTATAATAAAAAAAAAATGATTTTTAATAGTGTTAATTTCTTCTTTTGTATAATTTTAGACAACGAGACAGTTTTTCGAAAATGGTGAAAAAAATGTTGCTGATTAAAACTTAGAAATTTTTATGGTATGGATTGCGGACCAGTCCCAGATGTGGTCCAGACTAGACGGTCAAGACTAGACAGTCTAGACGATGCCAGATCTTGGCCAGATCTGACATCAGACTGCCAGAAAATTTTTCCACTTGGGTGCTTATTAAAAGTAACAAAGCCATCAAATTAACTAACGGAATATAATAGATTGCTTTAATACGATTTGGCCAGAATGGTCGATGAAACGGTAATTTAAGTTATTAAGAACTAATAAACCCAACTACATAACAGCTCACTTCAGAGCCTGTGAACCAACGCAATGGGTTTGATATATACAGCAATATCGTGAGGCCTCTTTTCCGTATTAATGCCATCATTACCTTGTTTTTTTCTGGGTCCTATTAGCTGCTCGTAGCACGCCTCTAACGTGCCATTACCGCCATTAGTGACGTTTCGTTCCTACGTGCTCTACCTGCGCTACAATATCTGAGTACCCACTTCCAATAAAAGGGGCGAGCCCCTGTAATCCGAGAACCTCACACTATCAAACCTCCACAATAAAAATTATATAAAAAATATCAGAACGTGGATTTCGAAACGTGAAAATTTTAAAAAATTGGGAAAGTGATTTTCCATATAAAACCAATTAACCAATACCTTCTCATATAATGAGAAGTTCATGTGTTATGTCCAACACTCTTAATCAACACCATAAATAAAATCCTATCTAAAAAATGGTACCATACATCTCGAAAATATTGAACACATTTTAGTAGAAAACCTGATTGGTTTATTGGAAATGGCGCAACGAAATGTAAAGGTATTTCATAAGATTTTAAGTTATTTTAAAAAGTATGAAGATATTTTGTGAAATTTTGAGGAAACTAAAGGAATATCAAATGATTTTACGAAATTTAAAAGAATTTTATGAAGCTTATTGATATTCATGAAATTAGACAAAGAATTACAAGTTTTTCCTATCTTAGAAAAGTGGTATAACGACATGACTCGAAAATCTCGTATACATTGTTGTTGCAAACTTGATTGGCTTTTTAACGACTTGAATGGTAAAGGGAAATAATGGTAAAGGTAATTGTTGTGATAAAGGGAAATATTAAAAGGAAATTATGGTAAACGGATGTATCTTTATGGGTTTTTTAAATGAAAAAATCGATGTACCACTGATTTTATCGTAAACTATCACTCGTAGAAAAAAATGTTTGCAACAAAAAATATGTATCTCGATGAGATCTAATACTTTTGTTTGAAACATTTTTTAAATTTTGCATATTAGCTGAGATAAACGCAAAAAAACATGACTTTTTTGGTTTTTTTTATCGTTTCACCATTCAAAAAAAATTTTCCGCCAATATTCACTATAATATTCGTATTCAGCGATCAAAATACATAGGTATATGCAGTTTCAAGTGATTTCATAAATAGATTAGTAATAAAGGTTTTAATTTCGAGACAATAAATATGTAAATGTAAATAGTAATTCTGCATTTTTATGGTCAATTTTAAGGTTTTAGATGGACTCAAATGTTGTTTCATTCGTAAAACTATGAAAACGTTATCAATTTACTCTCATGGCACGAAATTCCTTAAAAAAACAAAAAATTTTACAAATCCCTTTAAATTCGTTAAAATCTTTTACAATTTCTAGAAATCTCTTGAAATCCATTAAAAGTATACACAAATTTTTAAAATTATAAATTTTTTGAAATTAAAATTCAAAAACTTTAAAATTCATAAAAATCTCTAAAAATTCTTAAAAACCTCTTGAAATCATTAACAATTCTACAAAATCTTTTAAAAAGCAGAAAAATCTCTTTAAATCTTTCAAAATTATTAGACATCTCATAAAGTTTCATCAAATCTATAAAAATTCCACAATATCTTTTAGAAATTGAAAAATTTCTTGAAAACCCTTAAAAAATTTGTAAAAATCTTTTGAAATCTCACCACAAAATTACCTAAAAAAATTACCTAACAATCACCTAACTTTAAAATCTCTTAATATTCCCAGAAAATTTTGGAAATTTTACGGAAACATTTAAAATTCTTTTATGTCTTTAAAATCCGTTAAAAGTACTAGAAATCTCATCAAATTCCATGAAATCTTTTAAAATTTTACAAAATTTTTAAAAAATCAGAGAAAAAATCTTGAAATCACTTAAAATTATTAGAAATCTCATAAAATTCCTTAAAA
>CAJFCP010026107.1:305872-323952 GCA_904066005.1 Synergus itoensis
AAAAATCGTTGACTATTAACTGGTCGGCTTTGCCCCGGTTTACCCTACTTTGAAAACTTTTCAGGGTATTTAAAAAGAGAAATAATGAACAATAAACTTTATAACAAAAACGTTTTTTTTTCACTTACCATCATAGACGGTCTAATCGGGTTCTATGTGTTGGGCTATTTTAGCCTTGTGTATACCGGAGTAGAAATTTTACTGTGGCCCCGATGGTGCCCAGATTGGGGTATCTGGCCCCGATCGGGTCCAGGTCGGAGGATTTCAGACCGGGGATGAAACACACGGCCCGACCAGGCCGAACCTGGCCGGATCGGGGCCCGATCGGGCCGGGCGTTTCATCACCGATCTGGGCCAGGTATTTGGAAATTTCTACATGGGTACCCGTGCAGAAATTCCCAAACTTGGCCCAGATCGGTGATGGAACGTAGAACCTGATCGGGCCCAGATCTGGTTCTGCGTTCCATCACCGATCTGAAATCATCCGATCTGGGCCCGACAGGGGCCACAGCAAAATTTCTACACGGGTAGTTAAGACATTTTCAAAATATCAAATTTTCTAAGTATCTATTTTTTAACTAGTATGAAATGTTTAAAACTATTGTTTACAAAATATAGCTGTAGTGCAAATTGATATCAAAGAATTAAGAACTTGATCTAGTTGTAAGCACTCGTAAAATATGTTCAACATCCAAATTCATAAGAGTGTATCTAACTCTTATAAAACATTTTTTTGTGTTTTAAACAACTTTAAAATCAAATATAATTTGTTAAATAAAAATTCTTCTTATGATTATATCTATGCTCAATAACAGCCAATTAGTAGCCCATTTTAGCACCCAATTAGCTCGTCTAGTCTAGTCCTAAACAGTGTAAAAATGTTACAGTTCTATTTAGCACCACATTAGCAATTAGACGGTCTAATTTGGGCCCGATCATTTCCCCAAAATTTTTCTACGTGGCTAGTAAACTATAAAAGCAATTTGGAGGTCTTTAAAATTTAAAGGAATAAGATGCATTTTAAGTGCAACAGAAGTGTCAACAAAACACAAAAGTGTAGAGGGTCTTCTATAATATTTCTGGGTTTCTTTGTGGGCCGGGTTAAGTCTCGTCGTTTGTAATCATAAATCAAAGATTTTGCAAAGCCGGGTTCGCAAATTTCGAGCGAGCTGCTCCTACGCCGGGGTGCGGCAGATCAGGGAGAGTAGCGTGACAGCCTGAGGATCTTCCACGAGCAGACATGCAATTAACCGCGGGCTATATGCCCGGGGGGCAGGGACTCTCACATGAGTCCCCTCATCGCCACCTGAAAAGAATCGGCGCGTGAAAGATTTGCACTCGGAAGTGAGAACCTTCGCAGTCTTCTCGAGACTGAGATACCCATCCCCCATAAAAGCTTCCATGCATGTCAAACATTATACGAGCGCGTTACTATTAAATACGTCAAACCATCGTATGTTTATTGCATATTGGATGCCGCGCACTTCGGCTTTCTCCCATGTAACCCACGAATAACCGATCACAAGGTCTAACGCCTTGAGGGAAAGAGAATCCTGCTTCTATGATTTTTCTATACCAATATCATATGGGCACATCTATGCAACTTTTGACCTTTGTGTTTCTCACAATTATATTAGAATGAGGTGTATAATTGAAGAAGCTTTAATCGAAGAGAAATATGTGTAGTTCGTGTTTAGCAGAACTTGAAGAGAACTAATCCATTCTGATAATTATCAGTTTGGTTAGTTTATAGTATATACCTTCAACTTGGGGCTGCTTAACCCGCCCATGTAGAAATCGCCCCATTTGTCCCTATGTTCATTAGGGCGGTAGTCAGGTCCTTGCTAGAACAACTGGAATAGTAAATTCTAGTCAGGACCCCTTAAGGCACTGTTAGGATTTTCCATTCTTTGTGAATAGAAAATCTATGCACGTCTAGTTAGGCCTCAATCTTATATTTTAACCAGGTTTTAGTTGGGCCCTGATTCGAATAAAAGAACAAAGAAGTTCTAATCAGGAACTGTTCGGGTCTTAGCCAGTATGGCCCATTTTACTGAAATATTTCCAATTCTCACAAAAAAAATCATAATATTTATGATATAGATATTGAAAAACACAGTTAAAAATAAAATTTTAAGAGTGAAAAAAAACTGTGATATTACTATGTTTATAATAGTTTTATAATGTATAAAATACACCAACTTTAATTTTGACATTTAAGAATTTTTTATTCTTTATTAATTTGAATTTTGGTACTTTGCAGATGGTAAATAATCAAAATATTATAATAGAAAGGGTCTAAACGGGACCCTACCTAACTCTCGTTAGGGCCTGCTCAGAAGTTCTAGCTAGAACCTGGCTAAAACAGCGTTACAGAACTAGTCAGGCCCTCTCCATTTTTCCCGACCAGCGCCCGACTAGAAATAGGGAAAACTAGCCATGGCCCTACTAAAACCCGATCGGAATTTCTACACGCGTGTAGAAATTTCCCTATATTTCCCCATTTAAAGTAGGGTTCTAGCGTGGCTCGGACTAGAAGTTCTAGCCTAGAAAAAACTAATCGGGGCCCTGTCTGGCGCTAGTGGGAAATTTCTTACTTTGATAATTCTATCTGTATCTAGTGGGGCCCCGACTAGAAAATCCCTACTAACCTTACTTTCGTAATTATTATAAGATTCGGCTGTTAGGTGGCGCTCAACATAACCTCTCTTTGGTAAAGTGCACAAGTGTCAGTGTCAGTCGTGTCGTGAAAATTATAATTTATTATGAAATCGTAATAAATTATTTATTATGGAAAGGAAAAGGCACCAGCAAGAGCAAAGACGATTGCGGAGTGAAAAGTTTCGCTTGCAGCAAAAGCTGCAAAAGGAAAATTTTGAAAGCTCGTCTCTATAACAGTTCTGAAGGCAAGTAATGTATTTATAATATAAGATAATTAAAGTAATAGCTGGTAATAGTATAAGAAAACATTAAAATGCAATATAAAAGTACAACAATATAATTATAATAATAGATGTTTATAAATAAGTAGATATATGTATATATTATAAATGTATATAGGATATATATATTTTTTAATATGTATAGATTAAAATAAAGTTAAATATAAACTAATATAATTTTATGTTTATTTCTAGCGATGTATTTGGGACGACATAAGGAGAAATTTTGAGCATTTCTACTTCAAATCGTCCCAAATGCATAACTATATACGTATATAATTAAAAAATATATATCGCAGGGACCTGATTAAGGCCACAGCGGGACCCTTCTTTAATAGGGCTGTGGAAGGGCGATTCCCACTAGGCCCCTACTAGAACTAGTAGTTGGGGCCTAACTGACAAAAACGTCATGATCTAGTTTGGGCCCCGACTAGTTTTACCCATCAGGACCCGACTAAAACAAGGGAAAACTAATGAGGCCCCCACTAGACCCCTATCGAAATTTCTACACGAGAAGGGCTATCCTGAAATTACGTCACATTTTTTTCCTCTTTTTGTGCCCCTCCCCATATTAAGGGGTTATTCTCGGCTTATTTCCCAAAAAAAAAAGCTTTTTTTATGATTTTTTACGGACATTTGAGATGAATGTTATACAAATAATATATCATTGGATTAAGCAACTCTTGAAGTTAAAAAAATTTTTTATTTGCATTTTTTTACAAAATGGTGACTGTAACTGTTTCAAAAAGGCCTTCCATGACCAGGAGTAGAAGCCTCGTCCAACTTAACTTAGAACAAAAAAAAATTTTTATTATCTACATGAGTTTCGCTACTGAAGTACACATTATTATATGTTTAGAATTTTGTTCGCGAAATGGCGATTGTTTTAACAAAACATCGTTTTTTGACGAAAAAAATCGACCTAAATTGTTTATAAATTTTTTTCCTGTTAAAAAATCGCTGAAATCGTGTGTACTCCAGTAGATAATCAAACGATGAAGCTACAGTTCAAATTTCAAGTCAATCGGATGAAAAATTTTCGAGTTCTATTGCGGGCCGATTTTGAAAACACGATTTCGAGAAATGGCCAAAAATTGTGATTGTGGAGCATCAAAGTTGCTTCGGAATAATTGATTTTAAGAAATTTTAAATTTAGGTCGGTAAAATGTAGCTATTCATATTCAAAATATATGTATATGAAATCTGTGGAAAGCTTGAAAATACCTAGAAATATTTTTAAATAATTTGAAATCTTTTATTTTGTTTTGAAATCCCTTGAAATATTTTCAAATCATATAAAAGACCTTGAAATCTGTAATGACTTTTAAAATTCCTTCAACAATTTTTATATGGGTTTAAATCATCTGAAATCCGTGGAAATCTCTCCAATCTTTTAAATTCCCTTGAAATATTCGAGATTATCTTGAAATTCAATTAAATACTTTAAGATTCTCGAAAAGTTTTAAAATCCCATAAAATTTCTTAAAATTTAATTCAGTTTCATGTATAATCTAAAAATTCATAAAAAATTTCATATAAAAGTTATAAAATTCATTGAATCCATTAAAATCTTTAAAATACTATAAAAATTCCTTAAAGTTCATTAAAGTAACTGAAACCGCGGTTTCAAGAGGATTTCATCCGCGGATGTAATCCTCTTGAATTTGACGAATTTCAAGTGATTTTAAAGTTCTTCGTTGAATTTTAAGGATTTGAAAAAAGGGAATTTTAATAATAATAATAATAATAATAATAATAATAATAATAATATTAATAATAATAAAAATAACAATAATAGGATATGATGGGAGAAATATTTGGATAAATCAATGAATAAATAGGATATTTAGGATGAATGGATGGATTTCGTGTGAATTCCTCATTAATTTGCTAATTTGCTAATTAATTATACTCCAGGTGAATGGAGAGCTGTTGAATTAATGTTCAATTCAATAAGCATGTTTATTTTACAGAACGAATTAAAATCACGTGCCTAGGAGAAAACCAGAAAACGAATCGAGTTTGTTACCGATGAATGATCACTTGATCAGGCGCGATCCTCATTATAGAATAGGTAGTTTACAGTAGATGCGGAAGGGATGTAAAAAAGGAATTCTTGTTGGGGCCAACGATCGGAATCGTGAAGAGCGGAAAACGATGGAGTCGAGACGCTAAATTCGAAACGGTTCGACACGCCGGAACGCTCCCATTGTAAGAGATCGACTTAACGGAAAGTCCGAGCGGCTCTTATTATTCAGGATTTCAGGCTGTTCGACAGAGATACGGTGAATTATGCATGGTCAGTCGGTACGCGGCGCTTCGTCCCTTTCCCATGCATACCATGCATACAAAGTGTGATAGATGGACGTGTCAATTTCTTCAAGACGCTGTATCGATACGCGCAAAACTATCTTCATCGAAACAAGTCTGCGACAACTTCACTTTTGCCTTATAAGCAAACAAAGATTATATCACTGTTAATTTTATAAAATATGTACTATATATTATACACGGAGAGAAAGCTATGGTTGGGCCAATCATATTCTATTGAAAAATATGGGGCAACCATAGCTTATCTATTTTTTTTGTTGCCCTGACCAAATTATGGTTGCTCCGTATTTTTCAATACATACGGTTGGCCCAACCATAGCATTTCTCTCCGTGTAGCAATTGCGATAATTTTTGTGATTCACTACAGTCTATTAAATGATACTAGTAATCGCACTGAGCGCGCGATTATTTTGTTTTCCTTCTTACAACTTCAAGTCATTCAAAAGCCAATCAGATTTGCAACAACAATGTATGCCAGATTTTCGAAAAGTTTTGTGACATCACTTTTTTTAGAGAGGAATTTTAAAAGATTTCTAAGTATTTTAAGGGACTTTGACGATTTTCAAGTAAATTTGACGAAACTTAAAAGAATTTCACCATTTCTAAAAGCTTTCGTCGAATTTTGTTAGGAGATTTCAGGATATTTCGTGTAATTTTAAAGGAGTTCCTGCAATTTTATGGGATTTTTAAAAGAATTTTAGTGGATTTTAAATGTTGTAAAAGTTTGAGGAATTTTAAGAGATTTTAACGTATTGTAAGAAATTTAGATGATTTTTAAATGATTTTAAGAGAATTCAAGGGATTTTTATGATTTTTAAACGATTTTGTGAAATGTTAAAGGATTTTATTAAATTTGAAATTTCTAATAATTTTAATGAATTTTTGAAGAATATAGTAAAGGGAATATTATCACACAATTTTAAGGAATTTTCAAAAGTTTTTAGGAATTTTAACTTTTAAAATATTGTATGGATTTTGAAGGATTTAAAGTTTGTCGGTAATTTTATTGAGGGATTTTGAAAGTCATCGTCAAATTTCATGAAATTTTAAGGAATTTTAAGGCATTTTAGGAGAATTTAAGAGATTTTATGAGTTTTATAAAAATTTTGTGAAATTTTAAAGGATTTCATGGAATTTTTGTTTCCAATAATTTTTAGATATTTTCAGAAATTTGAACGAATTTCAAGAGTTTTTTTTAAGAATTTTAAGATATTTTATCAAATTATGAAGGATTTCAAAATTTTCTGTAAAATTTTAAGAGACCAGCAAAAACAAAATGTTTGCGATTGTTTTCTTTTCCTTCTTATACAACTTCAAGTCATTCAAAAGCCGATCAGAGGTTTGCAACAACAAAACGTATGCGCGATTTTCGATATACTTCGTTAAGTACACCATTTTTTTGTTTAAAAAAGATTTTCAAAAGGTTTCTAAGAATTTCAAGAGATTTTGTCAATTTCCAAGTGATTTTTACGAAATTTAAAAGATTTTTAGAATTTTTAAAAGATTTTGTAGAATTTTAAGGATATTTAACCTTTTGCGGCACACATTTTTCTAAGAAACAAATTTTACGGTTACAAGCACGTTAAGGGGTTTTCGGGGTCGCTGATTACGAATCCGGAATCATATTTTGAAAATTCAAAATAGCGGATCCAATATGGCGGACAAATTTTTTAAAAAGTTGTTGGATTTTCATAAAACTTGTTACTCGGGGGTTTTTGAGGTCGCTGATTACGAATCTGAAGCCCAATTTGCAAAATTCAAAATGACGAATCCAATATGGCGGACGAGTTTTCAAAAAATTAATAGATTTTCATGAAACTTGGCATCTGGGTGTTTTTGTAGTCGCTGACTACAAATCTGACTTCAGATTCGTTATCAGAGAACCCAAATATCCCTAGATGCAAAGTTTCATGAAATCCCATTAATTTTTTGAAAACTCATCCGCCATATTGGATTCACCATTTTCAGTTTTTCAAATCTGACTTCAGGTTCGTTATCAGAGACCCCAAAAACCCCCAAATAACAAGTTTTATGAAAATCCAACCACTTTTTCAAAAATTTGTCCGACATATTGGATTCACCATTTTGATTTTTGAAAATCTGGCTCCGAATTCGTAATCAGCCGCCACAAATACCCTATAGAGTACCAAGTTTCATTCCAATTTATTCAATACGTCGTTCAAAAATGAATTCTTTCGTAAAAAAGAACGATTTTCAAAATTTGTTTATTTATAACTTTTTATAATTTTACGTAATACGTTCATCATCATTTCTTTTACATTCTACAATGCAAGTTTGGGATTCGTTTTTAATTTTTCACCGTTTTTTAATTTTGGTCCGTAATGTTGATTCCACCATCTTGAATTTTTCGAAATTGATAATTTTAATTTCAGATTCAGATTCAGCGACCATAAAAACCACCCGCTAACTAATTTTGAACATAATGTGCCTATTTTTGGAATTTTTATCTGTCATGTTGATTCCGCCATCTTGGATTTTTTGAAATTGTTCATTTTGAATTCAAATTCAAATTCAGCGACCATAAAAACCCCCTGAAAACTAATTTCAAACAGAATGTGTTAATTTTTAAAATTTTTGTCCGCCATGTTTTTTCCGACATCTTGGATTTTTCGAAATTGAATATTTTGAATTTAGATTCAGATTCAGAGATGAAAATAAACACCTCAAGAACAGAGTTGAAAAAAATACAATTGTTATATTGGGTTTAGTATGAGAAACACTGCATTTTAGAGTTTTTTAAGCAAAAAAATAGAGTTTATAACTTATATAACATTGCAGAAAATTCTGAAAAAATTCTGAAAAATACTTTAAGGTGTACTCAATACAAAAAAAAATTGCCGTTCCAAACTACAAGATAGATTAGTGGAAAATGAATTTCTCCGTGAAAAAGCACCAACTTGGACTATTTGTTTATATACATTATTTTTATAATTAACAATTAATGACGGATAACATTTTTTTCACATTCATTTATATCCTAGAGACTTAGAAAAAACAAAAAACCCGGTACTTGTTATTAAAAAAGTAGTTAAAAAAATGTAAAACCATAGGGAAAAAGGTGGGTCGCTGAACGACCCACCATGCCGCAAAGGGTTAAAGCGATCTCATAAAGGATTGCAAAAGATTTTAGACTTCCATTTAATAGAAGCACTTTTTAGAAGCACTGAAGCATAAATTACAGACGTTAAATACTTTATGATCCTTTTATTTCTTTTAAATCTTATGTTTATACACAGGAGCCGATAACGATCTCCGACGATCCATTTCATTTTCAACTCTCTGTTATTATGCCTCTTGTCAAAGGCCTACCGATCGTATCTGCAATGTTTTGGATAATTTTTCAATTAGAATGTGTTTACATTATCTGATTATCAGATGATCTGTATCTGTGCACCTTTTCTCCATGCAGGTAGTATAATTCTTTACATCGATAGAAAACGTATTTTTTTTTTCCTTGATAAGTGGTCAACCAGTTCGAAAAAATAGCCCACCGACGGAGATTTCGAGAGACGATTAATGATTTTACTATACTATATAGTTTAGAATCGTTTTTATATGACTTGTCTGGCACTACAGCTGGTATGATCGTATATGGGTGATTTTAAGATTGTGGGCAAACTTGAGGTCCCATTACTATACAATTTATAATGAGCTTTTTTTGATTTTTTAAATTTATTTAATAAATATTTATTATCATTGTGAACAACAATCTGAAAAGAATTTTTTAATTTTTATTTTCATTTTATTTAATTTGATAAGAAAATACCTCAAAAGTCACTCTTTTCCGGTTTATACACTGTCCCAACCTCAATCTGTACGCGGATATTTCCAAAGAAAACTAAAAAATGCCTATTGTATTATGTTTATCAATTCCGAAGGTAAAAATATCTAATTAAAAAAATTTTTTGGACGCCAAATAAATAGTTTTCCATAAATTTTAAAGTCGGTCCCACGATTTTGACATAAATAGTTTTCTTTGGTGTACACCCTTTTTTTTGGAAAAAGTATTATAATTAAAGATAAATAGTAAACACAAAAATATTAAGCCTGACGATACGAACAAGACTCTATAAGATAAAATGTATAATGATCATAAATTTTTCTTTTAATCCGTTATTAAAACTGGAAAGTGCACTTGGACAACAAAATTTTCATTGGTGTACACCTCCTAAAAAATGTGTTTTCGGTTTTAAAAAAATATAAAAACCATTGTATCACATACTTGGAGATTACACCTTTTAGAACCAAACTTTTTTTTAACATTAAAATATTTATATTTTCCGTAAACATTAAAACAGTAGGATTGGTGTAACGTAGAAAAATTCATTGGTGTAACACACCTTCATCAAATACTAGCTGCGCATGTGCAGAAGTCAGCTGATTCGATAAAGTTCGATTGCAATATCGATTTTCCACAGCTGGAAAAGACTGTAATTTTATTAAACTATTAAAGATAGTTTTTTAAAATGTAAAATTTTAATTATATTACCTAACTTACGTTAAAAAAATGGTCTAATACAAATTTAACATTTATCATTATCTTATGCTTACATCATATGTGATATGGACGTGATAAACTTGGTTCTGTACTTTTTAAATCTGGCGCTCTTTTGCATCAAATCCCTATAACCTCAAATCCACTTCACATATTTCAAATAAAAATTAAATTATCATTTCTTATTTTCAGAAGTGCCCCTTTAATATTTCAAATTTTTACATCTGATACAATCAATAAAAATTATTTATTACTCAATTCATAATAAAAATACGATTGTCACTTCAGCCGCTCAAGTTTGCCCACAATTTTACAATCACCCATACACTCGACTCTCCCAATGATGAACAAATCCAAGCCAGAGACCCTCCCAATGATGAAAAAATTTCTTCTCTCAAATGACACATCAGTTGCGCATGCGTATTACGTATAAAATAATATTTTTTAGCAGTTTAAACTGCGCGCCAATAGCAACCAATCAGATGCCGAGTGCAATGACTTGCGCAGTGGTATCAAGTGAATATTGCAAAAGATTTTGTTCATCATTGAGAGAGGAATGCGTTCATCATTGGGAGGTTTTCATCTTTGGGAAGTTCATCATTGGGAGAGTCGAGTGTACAGAGGTGGAGACTTCTAAAAAATATTGGGGGGGCACAAATTTTGCAAGTTTTCCAACTGAAATTTCACCGTGAGTGGGGGGGGTTGTCGAGTAATAATTATTATTGATAATTATTATGAAAAAATGTGCAAGTCTATATCAGAGTACCAACTGATCGGACAATATAATGAATTTCCAAATATCAATTTTGCTCTCTGAAATATTGGGAGGGCACGGCCCCCCCAAAATTTTTTTTGGGGCAAGGTACTTTTTGCCCCCCCATAGTCGCCGCCCCTGCGAGTGTATATGGATATAAACGGTCAGTAGCGACTTTTTTGAGAAAGGTCGAATGTCTCAGTCTGGCTTAGACATGTCAGCGCAAATCAGCGTACGCCCAAAATACAATGACAAGTTTATGATGGAGCAGTGGAAGGTCAGGTACTGTGTATGGGGCTTCTGTTCAAAAGTGGATGAAGCACATGAGGCGAGGAATATTCAACGGAGCGAGAGAAATTAGGGCAACGTAGAAAGGGGAATCGGCAAGCTGCTCTAGCATAATTATTAATCAGGATTGCTTTGTTATGTGGAGAGTCAAGAGTTGAAACAACAATGCAGAAAGGTATACGGATCAGACACCATTCTACCTATTAAACTAACTTAAATCAATAATACCTTCCTCGAGGGTGAAAATATTTTCACTCGTTACAATTTTTTGTCTGTTATTCACAGTCCTGGCGAAAGGTTCTGATTGAAAATCATTCTCAAACCAAAATATTCCCAATCATTTCGGAATTTGTAAAAACAGTTTAATTTAAGACAAAACAGTTTCATTCCGATTTAATCCGTAAGGAAGTTTCAATTCTTTTTAATACTTTTTAATGCGTGCGTCACCACCAAATTCAATCCAAATGAATCCGCAATCAATTCCACTTCCACAGGAATCTTTGTTTCAAAATCGGATTGGGTCGAATTAATTCGGTTATAAATCTTGGTTTTCTCTTAAAGTTATAAACTTTAGGACAGATTCGGTCGGTTTGGTATTTTCGATCCCGGATTCATTCGGATAGGAATCTTTGGTCCAATTTATGGGATTAGATCGGAATGAAAGTGTTTTAATCACATCCGAATTCCGGAATGAAGTGGATTCAAAAGGATAGAATTTCTTCTATCCGAAACTTTCTCCAGGAGTGGCAAAGTATACACTGAAAAAAAAATTTAGTCATGGCAACAAAAACGTTTTGTTGTACAGTTTTTGTTGCCTCAACCAAATTTTGGTTGTCAACACAAAATTATTTTGTTGGGCCAACAGAATATTTTGTTGAACCAACCAAATTCTTTTGTTGGGTCTTTTAGTTGGCCTAACAAAAATGTTTTGTTGGCCCAACCAAACAAATTAGATGCACGACTACGCATGCGTGCTCGCCAGCCCTTGCTTATGTGATACTTTGCTGAGATTTTTATAAAATATTATAAGTGCTAGGTTAGCCGTGTGGTTTAAGTTGCATTCGATACGTTAGAGGTTAGAGATAAGTGTTTATAGGTAGTTCGAATCCCGGTCGCCGAAAAATTTCTTTCCGATTTTTCTTATCGTAAAAAGCTTGCGTTAGTATAAATAAATATAATTTAAGTAAAAATAACATAACAATCATTTAAAAACAAGCTAAAACAGTTCATTAATTGAACAATACCTAGTGTCAACCTAATAATTTTTTTGGGCCAACAAAACAGTTTGGTTGAGCCAACCAAACAGTTTTGTTGAGCCAACAAAAAGACCGAATAAAAAAGTTTGGTTGGCTCAACCAAAATGTTTTGTTGGCTGTATAGCAACCAAATTATTTTGTTGAGCCAACCAAATTTTGGTTGATAGAACCAAACAGTTTTCTCAATGTAATAAATAAATAAGTAAATAAATAATAATTATACTGAAGCAACCGACTGCTTTCTCTGTTAGAAATGATTAAGGAATAAGAACGATTTCGCACCTGACACACGTCTCCACATTTTCGCACCAATTTGTGTCAAGTCTTGCAATCTAGTGGACGAATTGGTATTTTCGAAAATATTCGGGTTGAATTTACGATACAAGCGGAATATTTTATTACGTTCGACAGAATGGGTACCAACCGGGACGAAATTTATGTGACTGAAAAGAGAAAAAAAAAATGAGTGAGAAAAAGAAGAGGATGGGGGTGAAAGGAATAGACGATAGAAGGATGTATAGAGATGGTGGAGTCAAGGGGGTTGGAGAGTCTGGACGTTCTAGCTTGAAAAAGTAGTAAAAGGGATCTGGGAGAACGAGTAAGCCGTAGAACGAACGAAAGCGAACCGACGAGTCCAGGGATCGACGGACAAATGCCAACGTTCTCCACCGGTTATTGCGAGGTAGGATCGTAAACTTTTTTAAATATGTCGGCCGAAGCCTCGCGACATGCGATACGTTTGTTAGTTGACGTGTGCACGTGCTCTCCGTGAAACTCCATTATACGGCTTTGCTCAAAATAAAATGCCCATGCTGCTCCTTGTTTCTTTTTTCCACTGGTTCCTAATTTCAGCTTTGATTCGCCCCTTTCCGGAAGCAGCGTACAAATTAGCTTTCTTGAAATCTCTCCTACAAGAAAGAACATTAATTTACGTTGCATTTAATTAATATTTCATAAACATAGGCGACAAATTAAATTGTCTCTATTCATTGCAACATTTTTCATAATCATTTATTTACATAAGGGAGACCGAGGCTGTTAGGGACGCGGGGCTATTCGGTACCGAGTGGATATAACTTAGAATCAATACATTCGAATTTCCACTGGACATAATGTAGATTGTAAGTTGCATCCCTGTGTTACCGTTGTAGTATCCAGAGGTTTCTGCTATCAAATGTCTTATATATGAAACGAGATTAAGTGCACGTGTTTTGTCTTTAGAAACTGAAATGACAATTTAAATTCTCGCGCCATATAAATTGACCAATAAGGTTAGCGCACTACGCATGAAGTCAGCTGAAAGGTAACGCAATGTGAAGTTGTCTGAAATCCATGTCTTTTTTAGAAAAGGATCAGCTAGCCCTGTATATGTACTTTAAGTTCGATCTTCGTAGAAACTATTTAGATTTGTGAATTGCCGTAGACATAACATCCGCCGAACGACAAACGCTGGACACCAGCAGAGACGAATTCTCTGCATGGTAACTAAGCGCGATTAATCAGTGTTCGAAAGACGGTCATACAGTTAAGACGAAAGACATAACACTCAAATTATAATACCTTTCTTTTTAAACATAATTGTTGAATAAATATGTTTATATATTAAGCCTTTTGCAATATTCTGAAAGCTCCGTATTAATCCCACACTGTTTTACCAACGGAGTTTGTCTGATCCCGTGTAGAAATTTCCAAACCTGGCCCAGATCGATGATGAAACGCCCGGCCCGATCGGGCCCCGATCCGGCCAGGTTTAGGCCTGGTCGGGCCGTGTGTTTCATCCCCGGTCTGAAATCCCCCGATCTGGACCCGATCGGGGCCAGATTCCCTAATCTGGGTCCGATGGGGGCCACAACAAAATTTCTACTCGGGATCTTTTAGCATCCTTTGAATCTTTTCTTAAAATATTTAAACTTCTTTTGTCCTTACTAGCAATATTTAATACCCTCCAAAATTTCGTAAAATCTCTTGAATCCATTCAAAATCCTTAAAATTTCTTAACATACTATAAAATATCGTAAAATCCCTTAAAATTATTTAAAATCTCACGAAATGTCATGAAATCTATTAAAATTCCTGAGAATCCAATTGAATTTAGTAAAACCCCTTGAAAATACTTAAAAAATAACTTAATATCCCATAAAATAACGTAAAATATCTTACAAGTATTTAAAATTCCATGAAAACCCGAAAAATCCCTTGAATCCCTTAAAAGTCTTTTAAATTTCTTAATAATCCGTACAATTCATGTAAAAATTGCCCCATTTGTCCTCATGCCAATTTGGGCAGTGGTTAGATCCTCGCTAGAGCAAATGGAATAGTAAGTTCTAGTCAGGACCCTTTGAGGCACTATTAGGATTTTCCATTCTTTGTGACTAGAAAATCTATGCACTTCTATTTAGGTCCCAATCTTATATTTTAATCAGGTTTTAATTGGGCCCTGATTCGAATAAAAAACTAGCAATAAGAAGTTCTAGTTAAGAACTGTTCTGGTCTTAGCCATTATGGCCCGTTTTACTGAAATATTTCCAATTCTCACCAAAACAAAAAAATCATAATAGTTATGATATAGATATTGAAAATGACAGTTAAAAATAAAACTGTATGAGTTTTTACGGCACATTTGAAAAACCAGACACTAAATAAAAATAAATAAATAAATAGGGTCTAGGCGGGTAATAAAAAGAGTCTAGACGGGACCCTACCAATAGTCAGACGCTAAAAGGGCCCGCTCAGAAGTTCCAGCTAGATTAGAAATAGGGAAAACTAGCCAGGGCCACACTAAACCCCGATTGCAATTTCTACGTGGATTGTACACTCAAAAAACAGTCTGGTTAGAATAACCAGAAAATAGTGTTAAATATACCCTTACTAGCTATTCTAGTTAAAACAAAAGATCGCGCAACATCTGATACCATAAGTAATAACTCGAATTAAAAGTTTTATCTATAGAGAAAAACGACTTCAAAGAAAAACGATTAAACAGTTGGTAAATACTTTTGGAAACCGCAAAGCAAGTTTGAATTACAAAAGAGTTGCATAATATTGTAGAGAGACTAATTGCAAATAGTGGATAAGATATATAAAAGATGAGGAAGTGTCAGTCGGTCGTTAGTTTTAAATTAGAGTTGGTAATCGAGGACCTCAGGACCTCGGTGGCTTGGTGGCGCCCCTTGAGTTCGCTGGGGCCCTGATCGAGTATAAAGGTCCCAACCCCCGGTACGAGTGATGCCGATAGCCTTGTGCCACCCACAGGCAAGTGGCGATGCGATGGCCGGCAGTCATTCGTATCTCGGTTTCGCAGCCACGCTGTCTGCGCAGCTTCTTCTCGCAGCACAGCACTAGCAGAATGGAGACTGGACCACGCGACTATAAGGAAGAACCTCTTAATCGGGGACCTGGACCTCTGGCAGGGGCCAGGGCACTGGGGTCTCTCGGCTTCTCCCCATGCTAACCTAGCCCCGGTGTATCTCTTCCTAGGCTGACCTCTACCCCACCATCGACGGAGCGGGCAAAAGCCGCCACGGCTCGACTCTCTTACAAACTGCTTCTATGCCTTCGTGTAATCAGCTGATGACCCTTCACGCCTGGTCGAGTATTTGCTGCTTATATGGGACGTACTCTCGCGACCTTTCGTTTAACTTACAGCGAATTCTTGATAAAATGATCACTGACACGAAGATGCATGATGATGATTTGATTCTTATCGGACTTATGATAAACTAGCAGAAATTTATGTAGAAATTTCCCTATCTTTCCCCATTTAAAGTAGGGTTCTAGCGTGGCCCGGACTAAAAGTTCTAGTCTAGAAAAAACTAATCGGAGCCCTGTCTGGCGCTAGTGGGAAATTTCTTACTTTGATAATTCTATCTGTATCTAGTGGGGCCCCGACTAGAAAATCCCCACTAACCTTACTTTAGTAATTATTATAAGATTCGGCTGTTAGGTAGCGCTCAATATAACCTCTCTTTGGTTAAGTGCACAAGTGTCACTGTCAGTCGTGTCGTGAAAATTATAATTTATTATGAAATTTTATGAAAACTTTCAAGGGTTTTCACGAAATTCCATTGGATTATCAGAAATTTTAATGGATTTCATGACATTTAATGGGATTTTAAATAATTTTAAGCGATTTTACGAGATTTTATAGGATATTAGATAATTTGAAAGATTTTGAAGGGAGACAAGAGATTTTACAAAATTTTGAAGGATATTAAATGGATTTTAAAGCATTTTACGAAACTTAAGGAGATTTCTGAAATTACACAAGAAATTACAAGCATAGATTTTCTAGTCACAAAGAATGAAAAATCCTAACCGTGCCTATTCCAGTTGTTCTAGCGAGGATCTGACCCCCGCCCTAATTGTCATGGGGACAAATGGAAAAGTTTCCTCCATATGGGAAAGTCCCCAGTCACGGTGACATTACTTAGTTTTCCACTCTGATTTAAAGAGCGTCTTGGATCCCACAAATAATGTATTTCTCCGACTCGTGCAATCCGACTGGATCGCAAGTGACTCGCGCGAGAAAGGAGCGAGTTTCGAATGAAGGGAACGCATCCCGAAAAATCTATTTACACGTATAGAGACGGCGAGTGATTTACAGCGCCTTCTCTTCGAGTTACAAAAATAAAAGAAATTCATTCCCCATCTCCCCCCCCCCCCCCCGTCCCGTCCGGTCGATCCCACGACGAAGGTGCATACCAACCTTTCAACGGAGAGTGTAGATTGCAAAAGAACGCGCGTAAAGAATCGTAAGAGCCATGCCGGTATTCATGGTCGGGGAATGAGAAGGGTGGATGGGTTAGGGCGGTCGAAGTGTGGAACAACGAAGCTCGCGGTACCCATAGACGGGAGTTGGGCGGCCATGGAGATAGATGGCAGACTTTCGTGCGGTGCGCCCACATAGCAGCAATGTAAGTCATGCTTCTTTATGGGGCGCCCCATGACCCCGCTACTTGTAAACCGACTAAAGATTCAGAAATAGCCGCAGACCAGACCGTGGCTGCTGGCTCTTTGGCTCCCGGTTGCTCAGGGAGCTGCCCGGCGTTACCAATGTTGTAACTTATCTAGGTAATACGATCGAGACGACAGAATTGTGAGGAGCCATTCCAGTAGGTCTATATGAATATGCGAGCCATGCGGCTTTTGTTACAATATGCCAAAATCACATTAACGTCGTCTACCCACCAACCAGACAAAGAACTCATATTCTTCATAACAGACATTAATGCAACTGAACGAAGCAAAAATAGAGTCCGAAACAGGAACACACTTTTAGAGGGGGTGTAATGAAGAGATGGGGTCGATCATGTATTTGCTTCTTGTAATATTTAGTCATCACAATACCTATCGTGATACCTATTGTAATTTTAATAGGAATTTTCGTTTTCTCGTTTTTGCACACCTTTTGCTAAAAAGATGCAGATGATTCTAGACAGTTTCAAATTAAAGAATTTTGAAATGTTCCCGTGTAGAAATTTATCAAGGGCCCTGATCGGGCCCAGATTTGGCCAAATCGGGCCCATATCGGGATACCAGATCTGGGCCCGATAGCTGATGTAACACACGGCCCGCCCGGGAGCAGATATGACGGCCCGATATGGCCGCCCGATCGGTACCGGATCTGAGCCCGATCAGGTTTTCATTTTTTTATTTCTATTTTTTAAACAATAAAAATGATATTTCTTAGCATTTTAAACTGCGCGCGAATAGCAACCAATCAGAAGCCGAGCGCGACGAATGCACTGTAAAAAAATTTTCCGGTAAATTTACCACTTCGTTTTATAATTATACCATAACCTGGAAAATCACATCCTTCAGAGTAGTGAACTTACAAATATGAAAAGAAAAAACATTACTTCCAACGTAGAACTTTTACAAGATTTTGTAAATTTACCTCTCTGAAAGTAGGTAATAATTGCACTGGTCATAGAATCAAATTATTATCTACTTTCAGAGAGGTAAATTTACAAAATCTTGTAAAAGTTCTACAT
>CAJFCP010026107.1:324352-379198 GCA_904066005.1 Synergus itoensis
AATAATTGTCAAAATTAATTTCAATTTTAAGGTTAGCTTTTAGTGCTTCATAAATAATGAATATGATTTACTTACTCTCGTTTGCAGCGCGAACGTATTCTATACTGGATAAAGCACGGTGCTTCCGGACACGTCGTGTACTTAGAGCTTTCGGCATTTTTGTAAATAATAATTAAAATTACATTTAATGACACCATTGACAAAACACAACACGGTAATTTCGACAAAGTGAGACGTGAGACTAGGGGCGATGCAGTGTATACCCCGAAGGTAATTTCGACAAAGTGATACTAGGGGGCGCTGCAGTGCGTACCCCGATCGGGTTCGGATCTGGGCCGTAGAATTAACCATATCGGGCCCTGACCAGGTTATACCGACCAGGGCCCGATAGGTATTGGGGATAATATATGGCGATTTCTACACGGGTTTTAGAGATTTCAAAAGTAATTCATTGAGAATTTATAATTTTTGAAATATAGAAAATTGGGATCCCTTGTCTAATTTAAGGAATCTCTTCATAAGTTTTATAAAATTCCTTAAAATCTCTTTAACATCTTTCACAATCTGATAAAATTCCTTTAAATTTAGAAAAATTACTTGATATTCTTTGATATTTCTTAAAATCACTTAAAATTACTCAAAATACCATGAAGTCTCATTAAAACTTTTTATATTCCTAAAAATCAACTGATATTTCTTAAACTCGCTTGAATCCAGTCAAAGTCCTTAAAATTACTTAATATCCCATAAAATATCGTAAAAACCCTTAACCCGGGTGGAAATTGTCTAGCTTAGATATTTTTAAATGTTGAACCTCTAATGCTATACAAAGGCGTATCTCTATAGTATGTCCACTTGGGCCCTTAATGGGACCTACATAATTTGCCCCCTTATTATTTGCCACAAAAAATTCTAAGTCGATCACCAAGTTGAAAATAAATCAAAAAACTACTTTAAAAGGGAAGATTGGGAATTCAATTTTGATTCATCAGCGGTTAAATACAAAATGTAAAATTTGACTATTATTTATAAACATATGAATCACCTTATTATTAGATAAAAAAATGTGTCCAACGTAAACATATGATATATAATACTTTTTCGTTGAATTTACGTTTTTTGTGATTAAACATGTTTTTTTTATATAATACTAGCTGCATCATTACATTTTATAACTGCTAATGATTCAAAATTTAACTCTCACACCAAAATTGGGTCTTACAGGGGTCGTATATGGGCTCTATATAGGGCATATATGGGCCCTACAGAGGGCTCCTTCATTGGTCCTTCGTAGGGAGCCTAAATTGGGCCTTAGAAGGCAAGAAGATCAAAATTATGATGGGCCTTTATAGTTTTCCATCGTGGAACCAAAGTAGTAAAGGGGCAAACTATGTAGGGCCCCGCGGGGTTGAAATAAAAATTTCCATACTTAATTTTAAGAGATTTAATGAGATTTAATAAGATTTCATGGAATTTTGGAATTGGAATTTTCATGTTAAAGAATTTAAAAGGGTTTTAAGGGAATGTGATACTTTACCATAAGAGCAATTTAGTTTACCCAATTATACATTTATAATAATAAATATTTTTAGCTAATAAGAGTCAATAAACCTTCGCCTCATAGACAAAGGTTTATTGACTCTTATTAGCTAAAAATATTTATTATTACGAATATATAATGGGGTAAACTAAATTGCTCTTATGGTAAAGTATTACATGCCCTTAAGAAATTTATTGAGACTTTAGAGATATTAAGTGATTTCACGGTATTTCGAAGAATTTTATGAAACTTTAAGGTATTTTACGGAATTGCATGAAACTAAATAATTTTAAGAGATTTTACGATATTTCATTGCGGATATTAAATTATTTTAAGGACTTGAAGGATTTCATGAGATATTAATTAATTTTAAGGACTTTTAAGGGATTTTACGAAACTGTATGAAATTTTAAGAGATTTTAAGAGATTTTACGATACTCCATAGGATATTAAGTTATTTTAACGACTTAAAGTATTTCAAGAGATTTATGAGATTACATTGGATTTTTAGGAATTTCAAGGGATTTCATGAAATATTAAGTAATATTATGTAATTTTACGGAATATCAAGTGATTTTTCGAAACTTTAAGAATTTCGTAATATTTCATAGGATTTTAAGTAATTCCACAAGAATAAGTTGTGGAATTTTAAGGAATATCAAGGAATATCAAGTGGTTTTATGAAATTTAAAGGAATTTCACGAGATTTTGAAGAACATTAAAGTGATTTTAAGATATTTTATGGGATATTAGGTTATTTAGAGACGTAAGGGATTTCAAGTGATCTTACATGATTTTGCATTGAATTGTCAGCAATTTTAAGGTATTTCATGACATTTCATGGGATTTTAAGTAATTTGAAATGATTTTTCGATATCTTTTTAGTTTGTCCTTGTTACTAATTGAATTAGTAACTTTTTAATAAGTTATAATAAACGACTTCGCTGCAATATTTGAATTAGTAAAAAAACTACTGTTAATTAGTAAGATTTAACTAATTCAGATTAAGAGGTAACTCCTGTTACTTCAGGATGTTACATCCAAAGGAATGTTCTTGATACAGGGGAATAATGAATAATTACAAGTTACGACGCACATCTCTTCCACCTTGATAGTACGAGTATATGTCACTCTAGGTAAAGCAGAGGCCTCAGTATTTCGTTACACGATATAATAAGGCTCGTTATAATAAGCCCATTATATACCAGAAACCAAAGCAGACTTAAGGCATCTGTCGATAGTGTCAGTCTGGAGTTGCCTGTGTATCTGGGTAGAATATTACCGACGATATCGCTCTCTCCATGAAAACGATGCATGATCAATCATATTTTATAGAAATAGCGCGGATCGCGCCTATTCGACATTATTTATTATTGTATAGGTACCGTTAGGTGCCGGAAAGACAGAGAAGAGAAAATCTGTACGACGTGTCGGTTACTAACTAAACACGAACATGCTGAGATGAACATGCCAGGATAAATCATTGTTCGCACTTGCTCTGCCATCTTCTCAATCGACATCCACCAAACACTACTAGGGTTCCGTTTATCACTAACTTCCAACTACGCGATGAAGGGTCAGTTTGTTTATATCCCATTTGATCCACAACCAATTGTTCTGTTGGCATTTTGCACTGCGATAGTTGTTTTATTAAACAATCAATAAAAGTAGAAACTGTACTTTCATCCTTCTTATTATATCTTAACTAACATATTTTAGTTGCTAATTCAAAGTTGCACTTTCAACATGTTCCTTGTTGCACAATTGTAAATATTCAATATTCAGGCACACTAGAAATGATCTTAAAAAAATTCTGAAAAAAATGGTTGTTCTAATCGATATATTTCTTTAAGAGGTTGTGAAGTTGGCGCGAGTGCGGATTATCTCTGGGATTAATCTAATATCTGAAGTGGTGTGATGTTGGTTCGTGGGTTGAGAGCTCTTATCGAAAAAGCCAGGTGAGCATCAAAGGGTTCATTGTCGCGATACGCCTCATCAGCAGGTTCAAATGGGCCAGCCTCTTTGTACCTTCGTGTCACCAAAGTAGATCGCACGTCGTTGGTACAGGGTATCAAGTACCGCATCATCTGATCCCAAGTACTAAGAACTTGGCTCTTTTGGCAGTGATGCATGTCAAACGTGACATGAAACGATATCGGGGCATCTGCCACCTAAAATTTTAGGTCAACTGATATGTATCCTGTTTCATTATCAACAATATTACAGTTTTGTTGCATTATTTTAAGTCTTTTATTGTTTTACGTCTTTTATGGTTTTAAGTCTTTTATTATTTTAAGTTTTTTATTGTCTTAAGTGCTACAGAACATCAAAAATAAAAAAGATCACAGGAAATATTGATGAAGCGTTTAAGTAGGATAAATGAGGATTCATGTATTTTATCAATGCAAATTTGAGGTTGATTTTGGGGTGGTTTTGTGTGCTGATAGTCTAGAATATGTCAGAAAGGAACAGCCCACGTGAAACTCAATACTGTCATTATGTCGTAGACTGCAAATGCTGTACCATCGTCCCATCTGTACACGCTTCCCAAGCTATATGATCGCCCTCCAGAAAGTCGTGCGCAACAACGAGAGCGGTGTTTAGCCGATAATGCTACGATCCGAGACTCAGTGAACATTAATGAAACAGCTAGATCTAGTTCGGTGACACGTATGCTCTGTAATCGCTATACGTATAGTTATCTGGCATATGATACAAGATCCCTCCAAGCCACTTTTGCGATTGCAGCCAAGCGAATCGAAAACCATCTTCGGAAAGAGAAAATCACTTCCTCCTTCGAGATAGATGATGAGGTGATCTTATTCTTCTTTCTCATGTGCACAACTCTCTTGTTTCTTTTAACCTTGAAACTATTCTTAACATTACACTTATAAATTTATAATGTAATGTAATTTCATACTAAATGTAGGGGAAACCGGGGCAATTCAGGATACAGGGCGAATCAACTCCAATGCATTCAGTGTGTGCAAAATGTACGAAATGGCAAAATGTACATTTTAAAAAATACATCCTATAAATTATAAGAGAGATAACGTTTATAAAAAAGATAATTTTAGACAGTGTAAACTCTAAGGCAATTTAACCTTTTTTTATCCTTACTAGTAACTATGATTTCTCTTTTTTGCACACGTTTTGATAAAAAGATTCAGAGGATTCTAAACAATTTCGAATCAAAGGATTTAAACATGTTTTAAGGGATTTCAAAAGTATACGAAATAATTGAGAATTTATCATTTTTGAAATATATAAATTTGTAATTCCTGGTCTAAATTCAGAAATCTCCATAAGATTCGCAAAATTCTTTAAAATCCCTTTAACCTCTTTAATATCCTTTAATTTAATTTAAAATCCCTTAAAATTATTTAATATCCCATGAAATATCATGAAATCCATTAAAATTCCTGAAAATCCAATGGAATTTCGTAAAATCCCTTGAATCTCTTAAAAGTCTTTTAAATTACTTAATATCCCATACAATATCCCAAAATCCCTTTAAAATCCTTCAAAATATGTTTAAATTCCTTTAAATTTCGTAAAATCTCTTGATATTCCTTAAAATTCCACAACCTATCGTTATATATATTGTTATATACTTTAAAATTACTTAACTAGCTGTGAAGTTGTATCAACTTTTGTGCTCATTCAATGAGCAGTTTGCTTCCTGGAAGCAGTGGCGGATTTACATAAGGGCACATGGGGCACGTGCCCAGGGGCCCCCACAAGCTAGGGGCCCCCGGCCCCCACAAAATAATCCTCTTTTTTCATTCTTTTTTCCTCTTTTTTCATTCTTTTTTCATTCAAATATAAAAAAAAATATGCAATAAATATTGTGTAATTTGTAATATTTTAAATCCCTTACAAAGGGGCCCCCACACTATTAGTGCCCAGGGCCCCGCTAAACTTAAATCCGCCGCTGCCTGGAAGCAAATATCATTTGCTTCTTCATAGAGGAAGCATTAATTAGTTAATCAAATGTATTAATATTAGGTCACCTGATTCGTGTAAACACAAAAAAAAGTTTATTTTCCTTACATCAGCTTTAAATTTTTATTATTTGAGAAATTATAGTTGAAAAATTAAATTTTTAAAAATGCAATTAATCATAACTTTCTTATTTCTCAATGAAATGCATTAATCATATAGGTCAATCGATTCATCTCGACACAAAGAATATTTATTTTCCTCACGTCAGCTCAAATTTTTGATTATTTGAAAAGTTATAGTTGAAAAATTAATTTTTGAAAATACAATTAAGCATAACATCCTTATTTTTTAATGAAATGCATTAATCATGTAGGGCAAACGATTCGTCTCGATGAAAGCAATCTTCATTGTCCTTACATTAGCTTTAAATTTTGATTATTTGAGAAGTTAAAGTCGAAAAATGAGTTTCACTAAAATTATAAAAGTACGTAAAACTTGTAAAATTAAATATTTTGTTAAACCCTTATAAAAAATTCAACTAGGTATATAGTGTAATAAGTGTGCCAAATTTCATTAATTTATCTCTACGTGTTTTCAAGATATTGCAGGATCATACATACATACATACATACTAAGACGGGATCTTACTTTGACACTGGGTGCAATTATATAACCACCCAATGTGGTTTTAGCAAAAGGATATTCTACTCTAAATTAAGCAACACAAGCAATAATAAGCTACTCAATACAAGCGGAGAGCAAGAGAATGTTAGGGGTGAGATTTGGACTGACCCAAAAGCAATTTAAATAATGGTTAAAGTAAGGTTCCAAACATTTATTATATAACAAACAGATAAATAGGTACTTAAAGTTTTGTTTATGTCGACTAATAATTCGACAGTAACACTTCGACAGACAATACTTCGACGATTCGCAACAATATTCCAATCAATATAATATCCAATAAATTACAATAAGGCCCAATTTATGGAAAGGCGATGCCACATACGTTACTTGGTTTGCACAACTCGGCAAAACCCGACTCCTGTCGCCCTTTTTACATAAACTTCCTTACAGATCAAGGATCGACACAAGAGTAAGCTCTCCACTGCGTCACTCATTCGCGCAGACACCTGACGATATTCGTCAACGCTCGTGATAGAGCCGAAGTCGACCGAGATCTATTACTGTCAGTTGAACAGAGATCTACCATACCATAACCCATTCAAATATTATATAAGAAACCAAGGCAAATATTCCCGCCTTGACGTATACGGGAACTTAGGTAATTTATAGAACTTACGGGAGAAATAACTTTCTCGTTACAATACATACATACATATGAGTACATACATCCGGACAATTTTTCATGACGTCATATTAGATATATTGCCCTTGAAATATGTTAAAAAAAACCCTTTTTTGGAAACTGAATTTTGACACCACTACAAAGCTTCCTCTATGGAGAAGCAAAATTATGCAAAATACCATGAAATCTCATTAAAACTCTTTAAATTCCTGAAAATCATCTGAAATTTCATAAAATCCCTTGAATCCCTTCAAAATCCTTAAAATTACTTAATATCCCGTAAAATATCTTAAAATCACAAGATATTCCTTAAAATTACCTAAAATTCCACAATCTATCGTTATATCCCTTGAAAGTTTATGGTTTCCTCGAGAGAAACTGACTCACTATGATAGCTTGTCATCTTTCCAAGAAACCAATGAATGATGAAACTGGAAAATTTTTATTTGCGATGCAGATATCACTTTATTCGGCCTGTTTTCTTTGTTTAAATACAACATTCGTTAAAAATGAGTTTTGACGGAAAAATTCGATAACTGAATGTTTACCGTCTCATGGTATCTCGCAAGCTACCGAGTCTCGTGACCGATCATTTAATTTCTGCTTATCTCGTTAATCGCGCAATGCCTGATTCTTAAGTGAGCACATAATGCCGTAAACACGACGAAAACGTCCTAATTAAACCACATTCTTCCCGTTAAAATAGTGCTATTAATCTTGCTGATAGTCCTCTCGTATAAGGCATATTATCTGTGTCGAGTTTAATATTTTTCTTGGTTTCTTTTTTTTTCTACAATTTTAAGTATAAAGCGAGACCTCATAAATACTAAAATAGTATGTAACGAGCGAGGAAAAGATTATAAATGCCAGTATATCCAGTACTAGAGAGCTAATGCTGTATTATAAAATATGGTATGATAATTTTCGTAATTGTGATTGTAAGTTCTATACTTTATTTACAGAGGTGAATTAAATACCTACTTATTGATTCTATTTATTGATGTTATTCATTTTGAGTACCAATATCTATTATTTAATCCGCTTTGGGTTTCATCAAATAATTAATAATGTCTTATCTAGATTCGAATTCGCAGATTAAAAACGAGGTTCATTACGCATAAGTACAAATAGTACATTATATAAGTATATCCTATGCTTGAAAATGTGCAAACTCGATCATTTTCTATAATTTCGAATAATATTAGCTCGAACGGTTTCTAATCCGTGGTCCAATGATAAATTCTATTTTTTTAACTTTCTTTGACTCTCGTAACTCGAAAGAATGCCTGAAATTTGTTATACTAATGCAAGAATATCCTCATCCACACGTCGAGTTTCGTGGTGCAACTTGTATAATGTATAGTTGTTTTAAGTAGTTGTTTTAAGACACATGTAACAGGGAATGAACAAATGCTTGTTTAGAAGACGTTCAGAAGCCGTTTTTTTAAAGACAAGTGTCTTCGGAATAAACTATGACACTAAAAACTTGTCAACACTTGTGCTGTACAATTAACTTGTAAGCATATATATGTACTATAGATGTTAGCCAGATAAGATTTACCGTTTGTTGATTTGAAGTGCTAGAAAGACTTAAAGGCTGTAAAGTAAGAACACTGGCGAAAGATTTGGATAGAAAAAATTCTATCTTCGCCAATCCGAATGAATCGGAGCTAGTCCGATTTTCAAGGATGCTATTCCGACTGAATCTGATCTAATCCGAAATTAAACCACAATTTATATATACGACTGAATCCGATCTGTTCCGAGCTCGTAGCTAAGGTTCCAATCCGAATAACTTTGACAAACATATATGAATGATTCTGAAAGTTCCAGATTGGTTCAGAATGAACTTCTATCCAAAATTTTTGCCAGGAAAGCTGGGAGCAATGATGAAGACAAAAATTTGTTCTTAGTATTTAGTACTGTTATACTATCTTAGGTGATACTTTCTCTACAGTTAAGGGAGTATGGTGGATAAGACTATTAAAAATGAGAATTACTTGTAATTTTGACAGAACGCGTATTATAGCTTACTTGAGCTATGGTTAAAATTTCGTGACCCTTCAGAACCTCAATCTTGAGAAATTAATTATTGAAATTAACATGTGTTCTTATGGGAAAATGCAGTTTTCGTAGATGATAAAGATATTTAAAAATGAAAAAATTATGAAAAAATTCTTAGATACGTAGAAAAACATAAGAAGCCAATGGTGCTTTCAAAATTATCAATCAGAACCTGTATCATAAGATATTGAATAATTTAAATCGTAAATATATTTGTGACGTCAGTGAATAGAAGGTATGGCAACGTCGCATTGACAACACGTGCTCCGTTTTAGCATAAATGAAAAGTTCTGAACATTCAAACGAACGAATTGACGAATCGCGAATGGCGACGTTGCCAAACATACGATTGCTACTACGCGAGTCAATAACAAGTCAAGGCGTTCTCTCAACTGACTAGCTCCGTACGCACCATATTTCCTTAATTGCAAGTTATTACACAATAGGTATATATATATATTATAATACGAGTATGTATACATATATAATATTCGATTCTTGAAGAAAGCTCGGAATGGTAAAATGATGTACATCTTCAGATTGATTTTTTAAAAACCTGGAATATATAACACCTTGGAAGTATTTCCAATCCCAAGTGATGGAAAATCTATGGAAAAGACATTAGTGCTGTGGTATGGATCTGTAACCAGGAAGATGAGACATATAGACACTCGAGCGTTAAAAGCACAGTGTAAGTTCCGGTCGGGTGTACAGAACGGGTGGAACGAGTGAAACGGGCGGAGTCGAGTCGATATCGAGATGAGTGGGTGCCTCGAGAAAGCCTCGGAGTGCATACTTCTTTCTTTACCCCCTACCTTCCACGTACATCTCTCGGTGATCATCTGTGCCCATCTCTAAAGAAGGATTCGCGCCGTCGGCACATTTGCGTTGCCATCAGTTCAATAAAACCTGCACAGTACACACCCAATCGGATATCTCCTTTCACTATTGCATTTTGTTCTTTCAGCTAGAAAATCGATCCCTGATGTACCAAATTAACTTACACAGGTGTGATGGCCACAAAATTTAATTTTTCAATTTCTCTGAAATTTCTCTGATATTTTCCTGATTTTTAGACAAATTTATGTTCCTGACATAAAAAAGTATTAAAAATGCGAATAAGTTTTCAATAATGTGGTAAACCTAAAATTCGCTGAAATTCTTTAAAATCTCTTAAAATATCTTAACATTTTATAAACTCTTTTAAAAGTCAAACGTATCTCTTCAAATCTTTTAAAATTTTACGAGTAACTTTTCTAACAGAACAGAAGGTTTTAAAAGAGTTTTACGAAATTTATTGAGATTCTAGAAATATTAATTAATTTCACAGTATTTCGAGGAATTTTATGATATTTAATAGGATATTTAGTTATTTTAACGACTTACGAGATTTCAAGAGATTTACGATATTTTATTGGATTTTCAGAAATTTCAAAGGATTTCATAAGATTTCTTGAGATGTTAAATAATTTTAAGGTTTATAACGATAGGTTGTGGAATTTTAAGGAATTTTTTGGAACATCAAGGAATATCAAGGAGTATTAAATGATTTTACGAAATTTAAAGGCATTTTACCAGATTTTGAAGGATGTTAAAGGCATTTTATGATATTGTATGGGGTATTAAGTAATTTTAAAGACTTTTAAGGAATTCAAGGAATTTCATGGAATTTTAAATACTTGTAAGATATTTTACGAGATATTAAATTATTTTTAAGTATTTAATGAGATTTCATAGAATTTCGAATAATTTTAAGAGATTTAATGAGACTTCATTGGCTTTTGAGTAATTTTAAGGAATCTCAAGTGATTTTACGAAACTTAAAGGAATTTCATAAGATTTTATTGAATTTCAAGTAATTTTAAGGGATATACATGTAGAGAAAGCTATGGTTGGGCCAACCATATATATTGAAATATATGGGGCAACCATAGTTATGGTTTACTGAGAAAACTGTTTGGTTCGGACAACAAAACGTTTGGTTGCTATAGAAGCAACAAAAATTTTTGGTTGTGTCAACCAAATTTTGGTTCTTTCAACAAACCTGTTATTGGCACAACCAAAAATTTTTGTTGCAACCAAAAATTATTTGTTTGTGCCAACAATAGATTTTTTGAAAGAACCAATATTTGGTTGGCACAACCAAAAATTTTTGTTGCTTCCATAGCAACCAAACATTTTGTTATCCGAACCAAACAGTTTTCTCAATGTTGCTGCAGCCATAGTTTGGTCAGCGCAACCATTCAATTGCTTAGCTTATCTATTTTTTTGGTTGCACTGACAAAACTATGGTTGCACCAACCATAAATATGGTTGCCCCATATTTATCAATATATATAGTTGGCCCAACCATAGCATTTCTCTCCGTGTAACAATAGATTGTCAAATTTTAAGGAATATCAAGGAATATAAAGTGAATTTATAAAATTAAAAGGAATTTTACCAGATTTTGAATTTTAATGGATTTCATGACATTTCATGTGATATAACGATAGGTTGTGTAATTTTAAATAATATCAATTAATTTTACGAAATTTAAAGGAATTTAACCAGATTTTGAAGGATGTTAAAGACATTTTAAGACATTGTACAGGATATTAAGTAATTTAAAAGACTTTTAAAGGATTCAAGGGATTTTACGGAATTTCATAGAATTTTAAATACTTGTAAGATATTTGACGATATTTTATGAGATATTAAGTTATTTTTTCAAGGAGTTTTACGAAATTTCATTGGATTCAGGAATTTTAATGGATTTCATGACATTTCATGGGATTTTAAGATATTTTTTGGGATATTACGATATTTTATAAGATATTAAGTAATTTTAAGGATTTTGAAGGAATTCAAGAAATTTATAAAAATTTTGAAGGATATTAAATGGATTTTACAGAATTTTTCGAAATTTATGGAGATTTCTGAAATTAGACAAGGAATTACAAGTTTCTATATTTCAAAAATTATAAATTTCTCAATTATTTTGCAAACTAGCAAAAGGTTTGCAAAAACGAGAAATAAATCGCTTGTAGAGCGCTCGGATCATAATTTCTAGTAGAGAGAATTTTCGAAAGTGACATTATAAATTACAATGAAAGTATTTCTTAATATCGAGTCAGATGATTTGAAACGTCAGACGTATGATGATAGTGTCATAAACGTGGGATGATTGTTGAGACAATTTACTCGAGCAGCTAGCCGTGACAGCGTTGACTCAAGCTTCAAGACGAATCAATTTCCTGGCACCCGAGCATATTACAACAATTACGAGGAGTTGTAAACGTGACTGTGAAGTGTGGATCGAGTCCGTGACAGATATGGAGTAAGTGGCACAACGGACGCGGCACTTCGAAACGGCGCCTCAATGTCCATTAATTAGCGGTAATAAACCGCGCCATGCGAGTCGGATAGCACGACCCTCAAATAATTGTGACAAGAGCCGGTGGCTCGTTCGCGCACGCGAAACCACAGCTCTGCAAGAAACTGGTTCTCGGCACGCTCCGGATTTGACTGCATTTTTTGCTCTTTTTTTTGCTGTTGATACTCGCTGTTGTATCTTTGTTACAAATCCATTAACAATATTATTGGATGCGAAAACACTAGCTGTATTATTTGATACATAAACAATAAAACTATGATGTGAAAACAAAATATGCTTTATAATTAATAATAAGGTACACTAGAAGATTTATTCATTCATTTATTCTTTGTCCACATTGGAGGTTGTGTTTTTACTTTCTTAGCGCCTAGCTGTTTTTGTTACATAGATTTCGAAAGAATTTATGAAATGTTAGAAAATTTTATGAATTTTTAGGAAATTTTAAGGATTTTAAGGAATTTTGAAGGATTTTAAATATTGTCGTAAAGATTTCAAGAGATTTTCATTGATTTCAGGGTTTGTAAAGAATTTCCAGGGATTTTATGTCATTTTATACAAATTTTTCATTAGGATTGGTAGGATTTTATAATCTTTTAAAATAACTCTAAATCATTTTCGATTTCAAGAGATTTTTGAGAATTTCAAAAGATTTCGAGTGATTTTAAGATAGATATTTAAAGGGATTTGAAGAGATTTTACAAGATTTCAAAGTCATCGAGGTTTCCTTAAGGATTTTAAGAGATTTTAAGTGGTTTTAAAAAAATTTCAAGCGATTTCGAGAGACTTCAAGAGTTTTTTTAAAGAGTTTTTAAGGGGTTAGTACCAAAGTTTTCACCTTTTTTTTAAGAATTTTTTTTCAAATTAAAATTTATATTACAATTTCTAACTTTTCGCACATGAATATAGATATAAAACACTATTTAAAAAAAGTTTGGAGGCTCGGAAACACAAAAATCAATGAGATTTATAAAGAATAGACTTGTCCCTATCGCATGAACTAGGATGGTTGAAATCCGAAAAAAAATAAATGCAAAATGGCCGACTTGAAAATTTTTCACCTTTTTTTTACCGTAAATTTAAAAAAAGAGGGTTAAATATTAATCAATAATTATGATTCTAGTTCATGCGATGAAGACGTATGGTTGGAATAAGATATCCAAATTTCAGCCCGATCGATCAAATAGTTTTTTCTGAATCATGGCGACCAGGTTGAAAAACGTTGTTTCGAGAAAAACGCGTTTAAAGTTTTTGTTCTAAAATACAGGGTGATCCATTTTAATTTATAATTATCTTCTAAAATACTTGACCTACGAAAAAATAGTTTAGACAAAAGTTGACCATAATCCAGACAGTCTTTTAACTGTACCATCAATTTTGACCTTGAGTTCAATTTTTAAGGTCATTTCAAGGTCAAGATGATTTTTTTAATGGGAACCTCTATTTTTAACCCTCGGTCCTTACCCTGGGTCAATTTGACCCATACAAAAATTTTGGTTGTGTATACCTTTATGGAAATTCATAATTTGGCGCGTTCGACCTATTCTAACTATAGTTGGATGTTCTGACTATACCTTTAAAAAAAAAAAATTTTTTTTTCGATAATTTTTTTTTATTAGTAATTAAATTCAAAATTATTTTTTCATCACACGAACAGATTCTGCATTAGTTATATTACATCTCAAAATTTGCTTCAAGTCAATCAGATGAATAGCTATGAAATGGTACGCGATCAAAAAGTGCCAGGGTCAAATTGACCCAGTGTAGGGATCTCGATCGAAAAAATAGGTGTAAGGACGGAGGGTTAACATACGTTTTTTTTGCGTTTTTCGACCTGTTCTCGATATTTATGTCAAAAATAACGATTAACCCAACAGTTCGTATACATATATTAATTATAAGAATTTGCCCTTTTTAGAAAATCGATTTTTCAAAATATTTCTTTGGTACTAACCCCTTAAGAAATTTCAAAGATGTCAAATTAGTTTCAGAATTTTAAATTATTTAAAAATATTTGTAAATATTGTAAAAGATTTTTATTGATTATCAAAAAATTTCAAATGATTTTAAAAGAATAAAAATAGATAGATATCCTATCCCTTTCTATCTCTCGCCTACCCTCTTCTATTTCTTTCTATCTACATATCATTCCACATCCATGCTTATCTCTTTGCATCTCCTCTTTTCTATCCCTTTCTATCTCCTGTCTATCTCCGTCTATATCTTTCTATCTCTTGTCTATCTCCGCCTATCTCTTCCTATCTCATGTCTATCTCGGCCTATCTCTTTCTATCTCCTTGTCAATCGCCATTCTCTCTTATCTCTTTCAATCCCCACTTCTTTATTCCTCCCTATCTCTCTCCTATTCTTGTCTATACCTTTATATCTTCGTCTCTCCTCATCCATCTCTTTGTATCTCTTTGTCAATCGACATTTACTCATATGTGTTTTAATCCCCTGATTTCTGTCCTAGCCTATTTCTAAACCAATCTTTAAAGAATGTCTTCTTCTCTGTTTCAATTTAACTCTTTTCTTCTCAAATCCATCCTTTTTTATCTCATTTTGGTTCAATTATTTCGTTTGAAAAAAGTGATTATTCTCTGACAAAGAGATTGAAAAATATAAAGTTGGATAAATAAGAGATAGATTGGGATAGAGCTCTTTCGGATGAGTTACATTGGATGCGGATTTTTCAGTGTTATGAACGTTAGTGGTGTGATTATAATAATATGTATGTACAAAATATTATAGTTATTAAATTATTATGCATGCTTAAAATTTGAAGATTATCAAGTTAATAAGGGAGATATAGTCTTCAGGGATAGAAGGAGATACAAATTTCTAGCAAGGGGGATAGAATTACGGATGAGTATTACCAGAAATATGTATTTTATAGACTCACTCAAAAAAACGCCTAGTTAAGTTAATTAGAATTTTGGGTTAAATATACCCTAACTATTTTTTCTGGTTAAAGTAACCAGAATTCTAGTTGATTTAATCAGCATTCTAGTTGTTTTAACTAGCAATTCTTATAAAAATAAGCAGAATTCTGGTTACTTTAACCAGAAAAATTAGTTAGGGTATATTTAACCCAAAATTCTAGTTAACTTAACTAGGCGTTTTTTTGAGTGCTGGATCAGGGATAGGAAGAAATAGATATCACCGGTCACGGGGATATACAATGCTGGAAAGAAAGGGATAGCGTTTTGGGGAGGAAAAATGGATACTTGGAAGAAATAGAAAAGTTCTATATCTCTTTACTTGGACAAAGTTTAAAATAAGAAATTCTTTTTTCAGCTGGAACGTTCGAGGGGTTAAGTTCGCTTGCGAGGATAATGCGAGCGGCAGACGGTGAGAATGAGACAGGATGGCGGGCGTGATGCGCCCTCGAATTCGCAATTACTTTGCAATTAAGAAGCGATTATTTTGCATAGCGGCGCGTCTCTTCGCGAACTGCGCCGCGTGTCACCAAGAAGTTACGCTCGAATAATATTTTAACGAGCCTCGTAAACTGATTCCAAGTATACCACGTTTTCTCGAAAGATGGGGCTGTTTGAAAAAGATAGTTTGCATATTCGCCATTTAATATCTTGGGTGCGATTAAATACCGCGCGCCCACAGGGTTGCCAGCTTATTGTGGCCCCATCGTATTGCTGATCGAGCCAGATTATCGAAGAATCGTAATTCTACGCTATAGCGAGGACAGTCAGGACAAAGGCGATCGGAACCCTCGGAATAGAAGAGGGAATGGAAGAAAGAGGCAGATTTTATTGTCACAGGATATCGGTGTACGTAATAGAGACTAGAAAGAACCGACTTTGGTCATTCAAATCAACACAATTGAATATTCACGAATACCTGAGAACCTTACGGTGTATGGGATACTCGAGTTGTTAATGATAGAGCTGGGAAAAAAATTTTTAATCGATTCACAAGAGAAAATGCAAAATAGTGCTTTAAGTCACAGCATTTAGATCTGAGTTTAGGAATTGAGATTTGAGTAAAGGGATAGCATCACTGTGAATAATTTTAAACTAACCCGTGTGGAAATGGGTAGTCTAAATAAGAAAAAAAATTAAAATGATTCGATTGTTTTCATTATATGATTAAATAAATGCAAAGTGTGATCAATAACTTTTTTTAATAATAATTCATATTCCTAAATTATTAAAATTAAAGTTTCTAGAGCCAGTCACTGTTTAGTTTATACTTATAGGTTTTTATCTAGCTTAGAAGCGACGGAGAATAATTAGATTTAAGATTTGATGTCGATTGGTTCATGTGTCAAATATTTTTCATTATAATTAATCCACCATTTGTTCATTTATTAAATATATCGATCCGTTCATACGTAAAGATTTAAAAAAAGCAATAAATCTTGTTTGTGCAAAAACAAGTTTTTTTTTATGTATTTAACATAAAAATTATCCAATTTTATTATTTTATTGTTAATTGGTTAGTCCACATTCAGCTCAAGTAATAACTGGGTAGTAAAAATATTGCCCAACTTGGGCCAAAATAGTTTCCTCTAATATGGGTTTTAGTTGGTGTGCACCAGTTCGGCAATGTGAAGACCTGCCATGGCTTTGATTCTCAGCAGGGCTAGAGATAATTTTTTTACTTCATGAAAAATCAATGTTTTAAAAAATAATGACAAAACTGACCAGTAGCACAAGAAATAACAACAATTATAATATATAAATAATCTTGAGCCTATTGAGATCTCTTTTAATGTCAGGGATGTCAGTGAGTCAGTATTAAAGTGTGAGTTTAGGTTATTTCCTGGTATTTTGTTAACAGCCTTTTCGTCCCTTCTGTTTCTTTATTATGGCCCTTCTCAGTAACTATGCCGGCTGTATGCAAACTATTCCTACCCTGTCCTTCATGGTCTGTCGATAAAAGTCTACGAAATGCTGTAATAATCATCAAGAGTGCAAACTTGCAAAGCCTATAAATTCAAGAAACCGTTTTAGCATTTTTAAACTTGAATATTCAAAAAATTTGAATGGGTAAAATGGGTTTCGAGAATTAGAAAAAAATGGCATGGAATTTCAATAAAATTTGGAAACTTTTTTTTAGATATTTTTATTCTAATAAATGTAAAAAAATTCGTCAGACTAGACGTCTGAAACTTCAATCCAATTCGTTATATGTAATTACTACCTTTTTTTTATAATAGGATTTTTATTTCCAGAAAACTAAGTAGTTAAGTAATCAGATATTGTAAATAATGAATTTATAATAGTTTTTTAATGTTGATAGGGTATAGACCACTTTTCTCTCCCGTGTGGAAATTGCCCAGCTTAGCCATTTTTAAGTGTTGGCCCTCTAGAAGCCCCACGAAGGCGCGCCTCTATAGTATGCCCCTCTGGGCCCTTGCTAGGGCCTCTAGATGACCCTCGCTGGTGCCTACAATGATTGCCCCTCTTGTTGTTTTTAAAAATTTTCTAAGTTCACACTGGTACTTTTTTATGGTGAAATCTTTTATGGTTTTTGGGGATGTTGAACAAAAATAACATTTTCCATTGTTAAGTTAAACTCTAAGTAAAAAAATTAGGTTGAAAACAACAAAGGTTTAAAAGATAAAAATAGATTTTAAAATATATTTTCGAAAAATGTTTTTAATTTAAACTTGTTGATCAATGTGTCCTAGCTGCGACACATTTTCCTTGGTTTTTGAACACGTTAAAACCCCATGAAAACGTTAATAGGCCAGTTAATGTGCTAGCTGATTCAAATACCGATCATTGGAAGAAAGATGAGATTCAAAACTTGTTCTAATGCTGGAAACGAACATCTTAGACTCAAAAATAATTCTAGCGGCAATGGGGTGAAAGACGTGACTTTTAATTTATTAATCTTATTTTCGTTTAATACTTGATTCGCTTTATTTCGTTTTGTGTTCGAATTGAATTGAAAAAAATTTATTAATGCCAACAATGAGTTTATGCAGTCTTTATTATAGTTCGACTATAATTAAAAAAAATAAATTTTCTTTGAATATAATAACTGTTTTTCATTAATTATAAAACAACTGTTCCTTCAAAAAAATTTTTAAAATGCCCTATCAGGGCAACAGAAGGGTAAACTTTTGTAGGGCCTTCGTGGGGCTTACGGGGGTCATATATGGACCCTACAGAGGGCCTACCTTGGCCCTACAGAGGGCCACTTTATTGGCCCTTCGTAGGCAGCCTACATTGGGCCTTCGTAGGCGAGCATGTCAAAACTATGTTGACCCTTCATAGTTTGCCATCGTGGGGCCAACATAATAAGGGGGCAAACTACGTGGGGCCCCGCGGGGACCAACTTAAAATTTCCACACGGGCTATGTGGGGTATTATTTACTAGGAAGAACGTGGCGCGCCTTGTGAGGACCTTTCTAGTTTTCTTTATTAGGACCCCATTAAAATTAGGGAAAACTGGCCAGGAATCCATATCCTTTCTACATGGGTTGTTATAAAAATCAGCCGAAGAACATTAGATGTAACTGCGAAAGAGAAAGACAAGCCGTAAAGACTGAATGGAATTTGGTCAATAAAAATTTTAATAAAACCAAAAAGACATGTCGAAGTGATTAAGTAGGAAATGTTTGAAATAAAGTGTAACCCAGAGAACTGAGTGATAAGAAAGGATAGAGATATAGAGATATAGGGAGAGTCTATCTCTTCTTGCCGTTGCCAAGTGGTACCGGGGGTACCGCTAAAGAGCCAATTACCTTGGAAGACGCTCGTAAAAGTTAGGGTGAACGAGCGAATAAGAAGAAGGTCCCATCTTTTGCGGCGTGGACGAGGGGATATGCAGGGATATGTGAGGTGATCGAGGCTCGTCGAGATTCCGGCCCGAGGCGGCACGGCGTGTCATCGGTTCGCTCTTCTCGACGAAACCGTGCCGAATTCGCAGATGTGAGTCTGACATACCGCGCTCTGTTAGCTGTTACTTCCAGATCAAGATAGCCTGCAAGCGATGGTATGGCGGGGCTTCTTTCCACTTTCCAAGATCCAACTTCTCGCTTGCCAAGAAAAATTCGCTCCCTAAAGATAACAGCAATTATGCTGAATAGGTCTTTATATTCAACTACAAGAGTTTCTAATATTCAGCTCCTTTAGAGTAATGAAATGGCTCGGAGAAACACTGAATTTTTATTGCAATTGAGTAACTGCTTTTTCAATTTTTTACATTCTCATCAGAGAAGGTATTAGATTTGTGTAAAATTTGACCCCCCCACTTTTTTGGTTTCGAACCTTCCGTATTATTTTTCCGGTTTTTCTAAAAAGAAAATGGCTGAATTTACCATTTAAAATAGTGAACATGCGCTCTGAACGCATTTTTCTAGGAACTTAGTAAGTTTTAGTATTTAAAATTGTAATTTTTGCTAAGAAAGTTGCAAACTCTGTTTCTTCATTGCAAAAGTTACAATTTAAAATAGTAAAAGTTAATAAATTCCAGGAAAACTGCGTTCAGAGCGCATGTTAACCATTTTAAATGGTAAATTCAACCATTTTCTTTTTTCCGTGTAGAGGCAGAAATAAAATAGAATATAATAATAATAAAAATTAAAGAGCCTTGAAAAAATATTACCAAATTTTTCTAGAATTTTTTAATTGTTTTTGTGCGATGTTTCCCGAAATGTTTAAAAATATAGAATTCAAATTTTTCAAGAAAATTAAAAAAGTGGTTATACCAGTTTTGTAGGGCGTTCAAAAAGGAACATTTTTCATCTCTTAACTTTTTTTCATAGCGTGTGTTATTTAGCTTAAAATTTTTATTTTTTTTTATTTTTTTTTTTTTGAATATTCGAAATGTTCTAAGTCTGACAATTTTTGTTTTATCGAAAAAAGTTGTAATGATAAATTGTTCGAATATTTAAGTACTACAAATATCCTTAAACAGAATTTGTAAATTTAAATAAAAATTTTTTCAAAAATTTTAAAAATGATGCTAATTTTTTAATTTTTATCCAAACTGGCTGGCTAACGAACTTGACCTTCATTTTAGGACACTAAAATACTATACCAAAGGCCAATCAAATCTGTAAATTCTTTCGAAAGTTATTTTTTTTCAAAATAAAATCTACAGACAGACACATTGGTAAAAACATGTTTTTCGGGTTCAGGGGGTCACAAAACGTGGAAATTTGACAAGAAACGGGAGGGTCAAATTTTACACAAAACTAATACATTCTCTGATGAGAATGTAAAAAGTGATGTTACCATTATATTTTGAAGGGATTCGGTGGATTTTACGAAATTTCAGTTGATTTTCAGGAATTTTAAGAAATTTTAATGAGAGTCTATGGTATTTTGAGTAATTTTTTGTTTTCTCATATACGAAGCTTTGTAGTAGTGACAAAATCTAGTTTGAAAATTTTTAAAGCAAATAAAATCATTTTTGCTTCCAGGAAGCAAAATGCTCATTGAATGAGCACAAAAGTTGATACAACTTCACAGCTAGTTAAGTAATTTTAAGGAATATAAAAGAATTTCAAGTAATTTTACGAAATTTACAGGAATTTCACCATATTTTGAAGGATGTGAAAGGAATTTTGAAGAATTTTATGGAACTTATAGAGATTTCTGAAATTAGACTATCAATTACAAGTTTCTATACTATTTCAAAAATGATAAATTCTCAATTATTTTGTATACTTTTAAAATCCCTTAAAATATCTTTAAATCCTTTGATTTGGAATTGTTTAGAGTCCTCTGAAAATATTTTTAGCAAAAGGTGTACAAAAGCGAGGAATTAATCGCGTACATAGCGCGCGGGTCATAACTGCAGACTGCTAACAAATACATAATAAAAAAAAAGTGATCTCTCCTAATATATTATAAACCATTCAGCATTTGTAATAGAACATAAAACCTTTAATGAAATTCTCCAAATTAAGTATATACAAACCCCCTCCGGAAATTAATGTCCTCGAGCAAAAAGAGTCAATATTACTCGCGTCAAGTGCACCCCAACACAAAACACTCGCATGGATAGTAACCAATCTTCTCATCTTCATGAAAGAAGAACACTAAACGAAGTGGGCACGGGGAGATATTCCAGCAATTCGGCAATATCGTCGGCAGCGGCGACAAATTAGCGTTAATCCCGCATCGTTAGAGAGATTGATGCCAGGATTTCACTTAAGAGGGTGAGAGCAAGCCTCGAGTGAGATAGAGATGGAAGTTCGGGTCGTCAGAAGCTTGTAATGAAGTGGGTGGACCACACCAAAGCACCGCAAGCCGGTAACCGAGCAGTAAAATATATCTCTCGAGATGAGAGTGGAACACAGAGAAGTAAAGAGACTGAAAATGGGAAGAGGAAAGAGGCAAAGCATAAGATAGGATGGAGATAGAGATACTAGATATAGGTACAGAGTTGGGGGTGCCAGCTACAGGATGACCACGGATCAATCTACCCGACCACCCTTGCTCCGAGGTTGGATCAAATCTTCTCAGGATCCGGCAGGATTATTGACTGCAGGGGTGCTGGTAGTGGATATATTCCGTCAAGGACTTTACTGGTGAAATTTAGAATTTCAATTGATCCCACTCCCTTCGTACTCTCCACGTTTAAATTACGGACATTCGTCGCACGAAGCTCCGTTTCCTTTCGAGTCGATCTATTTAAATTTTCCCATCCTTTTTGCAATTCCTTTTCAAACAGTACGAGACCGAACGCGCGCTTCCGCGCGCGAGTTGACTTTATTTTTAATTTAAGCGATTTTGTACAATATAAAGATTTAAAATTTCCCGCGTCGCCTGCGATTATCGATATACGACGCGTCATGAACTGTATCGACCAATAAGGAATCGGGTCCACGCATTTTAGCATTACAGTTGTTCGATATTCGATACGTATGTCCTTTTAATAATAGGATCTTAAAAAACCTTTTACTCATCTTTTTTTGTACTTTTTTCCACTCCGTTTTTTAACACTTTATCGTACCTCCTTTTTTCCAAATTCCTTTCTCCACTTCCTTCCTCAAATTATTTTTTCAAACGCTTTTTCATGTCTCACTTTTCAACGACTTTTACAAACTCTTTTTCCACACTCTACACTAAAAAAATTGGTTAGAATAACGAGAATTCTGGTTATTATAATAATAATAATTTTTAAGGGAAATGGTAAAGGGAAATGGAAAAAGGGAATCATGGTAAAAGGAAATCATGAAGGGAAATGGTAAAGGAGATTTTTTAAGGGAAATAGATAAGGGGAATCATGGTAAAGGGAAATGGTAAAAGAAAATGGTAAACGGATATCATTGTAAAGAGAAACGCTAAAGGGAAACTGTAAAGGGAAATGGTAAAAGGAAATGATAAAGGGAAAGGGTAAACAGAAATCATGGTAAAGAGAAATGGTAAAAGAAAATCACGGTAAAGGGAAATTGTAAAGGGGAATCGTGGTGAAGGGAAGTGATAAAGGGGAATCATCGTACAGGGAAATAGTAAAAGGAAATCATGGTAAAGGGAAATGGTAAAGGAGAATTTTTAATGGCAATGGAGAAGGGAATCATGGTAAAAGAAAAATGGTGCAGAGAAATAGTAAATAGGAATCATCGTAAAAGGAAATGGTAAAGGGAAATTTTTAATGGAAATGGAACAGAGGAATCATGGTAAAGGGAAATGGTGAAGAGAAATGATAAAGGGGAATCATAGTAAAGGGAAATGGTCAAGAGAAATGGTAAAGGGGAATCATCGTAAAGGGAAATAGTAAAGGATAATGATAAATGAAAATCATGGTAAAGGGGAACCATCATAAAGAGAAATGGTAAGAGGAACATAATGTTAAATATTAGACCATCTTCTGGTTATTGTGATCAGTTTTTCAAAAGTCACTTTTTCGACTTTAAAAGTCTCGAAAATTTACTTTTCTCAATTTGTTAAGAATGAATATTGTATTTTTCAAAGACAAAAATTTGAAAACATAAAATGCACGGTTTGCACTGTTACTAAAAAAACTAGCAAATGTTCAAGAAATAGGAACTTAGATATCTTTAGTCCGACTTGGGATTAGATACAAATTTGAGAAGGGGGTTAAATGTGACGGGGTGTAATTATGTAACCACCCAAATAACAAACACCCACTACATCCGGCGCGGCCTGGGTCAGTGGATGCCGGAGCTCCAAAAGATACAGAACAGTTACATAATATATCAAATTTATTGGGCGCCAGATAGTCGCTACATTCTTGACTATAGCAAGGATAATCAAAGAAAACAATATTAAGAAAACTCTATTATAAAGGCACACTACTGCGGCGAGCAAGAGAGAGTAAGGGGTAGGTCTTGAGTTAACCCATAAGCAATTAACGAAATCAGATTCCAAACATTTATTATATAACAACCAGATAAAATGGTACTTACAACTTTCTTTCGTCGAATTATTGTTCGACAGTAACACTTCGACGATTCGCAATAATCCAACAACAATCAATACAAAATTCAACATACGGTAAAGCAATGTCACAATGTTACTTGGTTCGTACAATACGGCTAAACCCGACTCCTGTCGTCCTTTTTACAAAAACTTCCTATCAGATCAAGGATCGACACAAGAGTGAGCTCTCCACGGCGTCACTTATTCGCGCAGACACCTGACGATATTCGTTCACGCTCGTGATAGAGCCGAAGTCGACCGAGACCTCGAGCCGATAGTCAGCTAGAGATCTGCCGTACCATAATTCCATAACCCATTAAAATCTTGTACAGACAATCAATGAAAATATTCCGGCCTTAACGTCTACGGGAACTTCGGTAATTTAAGAACTTACGGGAGAAAATATCTTTCCCGTCACAAATTATACAAATACCGGAATCAAATGAATTTAAAAAGATAGAATTTTTTCTAAGCGAAAATTTTTCGCCAGGGTTGGAATCTGTGAAAAGGGTATGCGGCTGAAGTTGAAAAAGAAAAGAGTAGCTATGCAGTGTGCACCAACTGGTGGCAAGAATAATTGTGAGTGGTCTCTACCCAACGCGGATAAGAGGAGTACAGTTCTTCATCCTGGCCGGCAGAAACTCCGGCAACAAACGGGCCGACCGTAAGTCCTATCTCAAGACGCTTTAATGTGTTTAACCCGGCGAAGATAGTGGACAATTTATTACTCTCTATTTTAGGCAACCACCTCCGCCACTCGCTCGCTCTTCTCCCGATAGGATAGGTCCACGCGCTAGCACTCACTTTATAACTTTACAATTTACATACATACATACACAGTTACACACATACACGTAATGTCGAGCAAATTTCTCCAAGTTTCCTTATATGCCAAAAATTAATAATAATAAATTACTGAATCGCGATAGTGCCAAAGAAGTTTTTTAAACTTTGATAGCTCATTTAGAAAGATTGTTGTATAGAATAAGGTCATGTAAAGTGGTCTCGTCTCATAAAAAGGCTCATGACATAAATCGCATACTATATAGGAACATAAGTAAGGTAAGACTTATTTCGATCAGCGATTGTTAAAATGGTTAAAAAAAATATGATTGAAATGACCGAATTCGATCATTTCAAATCAGGCAGGTTCTGCACTTTTAAAGTCGCAGAATCACTCGAGAGCAAAATATGTTGGTTTTTAGAGGAAATTAGGACGGTACGTATTTTTGCGATTTGTGAAACTAAAGAATTTCTACAAAGCTATGGCTATTTGAATTTTTTGCATGGTAAAGGGAAACGATAAAGGGAAGTGGTAAAGGGAAATGGGAAATGGTAAAGGGTAATCACGATAAATGAAAATGGTAAAAGGCAGTGATGCAGGGAAATCATGGTAAAGGGAAATCGTAAAGGGAAATCGTGAAGGGAAATGGTAAAAGGAAATCATGGTAAACGGAAATGGTAAACGGAATACATGTTTAAGGGAACAGTAAAAGGAAATGGTAAATGGAAATCATGGTAAAGGGAAATCGTAAAGGAAAATGGTAAAGGGGAATTTTTGAGGGAAATGGTAAAGGGGAATCATGGTAAAGGTAAATAGTAAAGGGGAATCGTGTTGAAGGGAAATGATAAAGAGGAATAATGTTAAAGGGAAATGGTAATGTGAAATAATAAAATGACCTTTTCATGGTTTCACCATGAGAATCAAATTTGCGCCAATTTTCTCTGTCACATTTGTAATCAGCGCATCGAAATACATATAAGTATACGGAGCTTAAATCAAATCGGATGATTGACCTTTTCGGAAGTACACCCCAAAAAAATCCCAAATTTTTCTTTATCAATTTAGAACCTGCCTAATTTGAAATGGATTCGGTCATTGTTTGCTATCAAACAAATCCAAATGATAATTTGTAATAAAGGTGAGGAAAACCAATGCAGAGCATTTGTGGTTCCAGTGGTGTTTTTAAGTGCTAGCAGATGTTTCTCTTTTGAGACAGGTCTTCTGGAATCTCGGGTGTCGTTCTGCAATTTACTGGTTCGTGATAAACGAAGAAAACACGTGTCACGAAAACATGTTTCCCACAGACTTAAACCTTGAAATTTGAGACTTCTCACTAGCTCTCTATGCTCATAATCCTCAAGTCACTAAAATTTTGTGAGTTTTCCATGAAGTTGAGGGAGGTACCTCATTTATTTCCTGGACGGTTATCAAAGGCCAAATTTTCTCGTATGACACTACTTATTTGAATATTTAAGCTATTCCAAACATGATTCAGAATCCTATTATAAAAGAGATTGCGATGATTTCGAAAATAAATAGATTTTCACAATCTCGAAATCTGAAGTCATTAAAGTGCCATTAAAACGATTTCAAAAAATTTCAAGTAATTTTAAGGAATTTTTACAGACTTTAAAAAAAATTCAGACATTTCGAAACTTTCAAGTAATTCTTAAATAATTTTATGAAACTTTTTAAAATCTTTTTGAATTCATTTTATATCCTTAAATTTATAAACTCATTACGACTTCCAGTTTATAAAATGATTTTTTATCATAGGATTGTTTTTTTTTTTTGAATTTAAATAAATATTTCAATTTTTAGAATTTTCAAATCGAAAGAAAAGTATTTCTGCATTATAAATAATGGATCTGAATTTTTTCAAGTGGCGATGTTTAGAATATTCAAACATGAAAATAAAATAGCCGCTGGGATACTTTTATGTTTAATTCTGCAAGCAAAAAAGATGTTTCTACTATTCCGTAACGCGCCACGACATCCAGGAGGTCCAGAGAGTTCAACAGCCAGACAACGGGCTGTTACTTATTTGTGAATATATAATAGAGTCGTCCAATTATCATAGACAGGTATAGACGTTTATGTCCTCAATTATCAGTTAGAGAGATAGTTTATAAAAATACTGCATGACAAGGGTCAGATGCTACTATGCTCGTAAACACGAGCCAACCAGCGGGACTGAAATTGACACCTGCTTAGATCCTAAGCTTTAGAAAGGTATAAATTTCAGATCAAGGAGGTTAGAGGTTTCACCCGAACCAACAGTAGGCTTATATTCTTTTTATATACATTTGTACTAGTCATATGTGAAGACATCAGATTTAAAAAAAAAACTTTTTTCTCAATTTAAATTTCTCAATCTTGGGGTCAAACATGAAACTTTACCATTTTCCCATTAGCGATTCATATATCACACTCTGATTTCGGAAACATCTGTTAGATTTTTTTCTTTTGAATAGAGTCAATATAATTTCAGCAGATCGAGGATGTTAAAATAGGAGGTCCATGAAAGCAGGAAAAGTATCGCCCTCCAAATGAAAATAGCCGCAACTGCAGATTGGGTTGAAGTTGGGATATACGTCTTGTATGACGATTTTTTTTTTAAATTTGTTAGAATAAAAATATTAAAAAAAACTTTTCCAATGTTACTAAAACCCAAAAATTTTACTTATTTACTAGCAGAAATTTACCCGGTAGTTCCCAGAATTTTATAAAAGATTTCATAGAATTTAAAGGAATTTTAGGAGACTTTAAAGGATTGCAAAACATTTTAAGTGATTTTAGGGAATTTCAAGGGATAAAAATACTGAGGGATGCTAGGAGATTTTGATTAATTTTAGGTATTTAAAGAGATTTTAACTGATTTTAACGAATTTGAAGGAATTTGAGATTTCAAGATATTTCAAAATATTTCAATTGATTTTCATGAACTTGCAGGGATTTTGAAGTATTTTAAACGATTTTAAGATACTTGCAGAAGATTTAAGGGTATTTAAGAATTTCAAGTAAGTTTAAATGATTTTAAAGGATTTCAATTGATTTTATGGCATTTAAAGCGTAAAAGTTCAAAAGAGTTTAAGGATTTTCAAGAGATTTTAAGGTACTTTAAAAGATTTAAATGAATTCCAAGTGATATTAAAATACTTTAAAGGATTTTTCAGAATTTCAAGTAATTTTTAGTAATTTTAAGGGATTTTAATGGATTTCATTCGATTTTATGTAATTTCAGGATATTTCGAAATAGTTCACGGGATTTGAAGTGATTTTAAGGAATTTTAAGAGATTTTTGAAAAATTGCAAAAGAGTTTAAGAATTTTCAAGAGATTTCAGAAGATTTCAACACATTTTAAAAGATTTCAAGATATTTCAGGAGATTTAATTGCATTCCAAGGGATATTGAAATATTTTAAACCAATTTAAGACACAGAAAACTTAAACGATTCTTGATTTCATTTGACTTCCTCCACATTAGAATCAGAAATTTCTTAAAATCACTTAAAATGTCTTGAAATCTCTTGAATTCTTTTGAAATGGATTGAAATTCTTTACAATTACTTGACATCACTTAAAATCTGTTAAAATCTAATCTTGTGAAATCTATAGCAAAATCTAGAAGTTCCTTTTGATAATTCTCTAAAAAATTCTTTTAAAAATCCCTTGAAATCTTATGAAAACTCTTGAAAATCCTTAAATTTTTTTGAAATCTTTTAAAAATTCTTTCAAGTTTCTTAAAATCCCTTAAAATTCCTTAAAGTGCCTTAAAATTAAATGAAATCCTCAAAATATCTTGAAATTCCCTAAAATCACTTAAAGACTATGAAACACCTTAGTCATTAGAAATATCTTAAAATCTGGAGCAACGACGGGTAAATTTCTACTAGTAAATAAATAAAAATAAAATGATTTTAGAAATTGTTCTTGATATTCTTAACCCAATAAATGTAAGAAAAAAATTTTTTAAATTCGTCTGATTAGACGTATGCAACTTCAACCCAATCAACTGCAGTTCAGATATAAGTCACCTGTCACTTTTTCGTATCCAAAATAAAATTCATAACAGCTCTTCTTTCTAGTTAGGTTTATAAACAAATAAACATGCGTTTTGAAATTCTATGTACGTAATAAATGTTATGAACCTAACAAGAAAGAAAAGCTTTTATGAATTTTATTTTAGATATGAAAAATTCACAGGTGACATCCGATCTACAGTTGGGGAAATTTTCATTTGGAGGGCAGAGTATCGAAATTTGTTAGTCGAAAATCGACGATTACCAGAAAATCTGTTTAAAATGTATTTTACATATTTCTAGATTTTAGCAGCATGACACGTTTGATGTTTTAAACGTCAACGATGAGATACGAAACTCGAAATTATTGACGTTTAAAACATAATACGTGCCATGCTGCAAGAAATTACGGAAAAAAAAGGAAAAGAAGAAATTGGAAAAGTGAGAAATTAGGAAAATAGGAAATTTATATGATTCTCCCCATGCTTTTGAGGCAGCATTCACGATAATGGCCATATCGAGCATATCTCGCAGTCGTCTCCACTTACCCAAATATTAAACAGGGTGGAGTGTTTGTACCAGTTTTTTTTGCGCAACACGAGACCGAGCACGTGGTTAGAGGACACGAATGTAGGATAGAAATATAGAAGGAAAAAATAGAACAAGAGAAACAATAATGTTGAGAAGAGAGACGAGAGAAAGCAGGAGAGAGAAAGGGGGGGGGGGGGCATTGTGATCTACACGATGAATGGGTAACCGAGGGTTGTTCGGTGGTTCTGGTTCTGGTTTTGGCTTTGGCTTTGGCTTTAGGCCTCGGGCATATCAAGAGTATCGGATTGACGGCTTATCTCTGATCGCGTCCCTGAATTAGCGGTGCACCCGTACCGCCATTGAGATTTAAATGAGCTCGAGTCCTCCTGCTGAGGCTGACCTCTTGTCGAATGTCAAGGTTAAAGGGTAGTCTGTAAGATAATGATTTTAGTTGATTTTGAGGTCCCCCACACAAATTTGCACCCTGCCAACTCAACTGTTTCACTCTCGCGTTTCTTTCATTTCTTGTTTCTTCATTCTGCAACTTGTTTTTTATCGATTTATAAACTGCTCAAGTGGACGAGTAAGTTGAGAATAGAAATACCTGAAATAGTGTTTCCTTTGAAAAGGAGAAAGTAGGACGGAAGCTGAGACTTTCCTATGAACTGAAAAAATTCTAAGATGTCAACGCGGTTGTTGAATAAGAAATGTTATGTGTTCTACTTATTCATGAATTTAAAGTTCTTTCTTTATTTCATTGTAAATGTATAAACGTTTAGATACAACAAATATTTCCTGTCATCTGACAAATTGTAAGGCAATTAAAAGTATCACAAGTTAACATTTCACCTGGCATTTCACTTATCGTTTACCGTTTTATCTTGTAAGTCATATTGACTCTCATTAAGTACAAATGTGGAAACCGCACCACTGATGATCTCCACTAGAAAAATCAGTTCTCACCAATTCACTCTTTTACCTTTTCTAACACTAGATTGCCTAAGGAAGTCATTTTGACTGCTTTTCAATTTCAATTAGAAAAACAATTATGTATATAATGACACAGCTTCTTATAATTTTGTGACTTTTTGTACAACATATAAATGCGTTTATTAATCATTGTAGTTGCCTCCCCCTTCCTTCATTTCCGATGTGTGTGTGTGTGTGTGTGTGTGTGTGTTATACCTGTATTGCCCAAAAGCAGTCATTTTGACTACTTGGAAAATTTTAAATAATCAAATGACTTTTATTTTATTATTGAATTAAGTAAATTTCTTATATGACTCGTTCGGCTCTGGATTGGAATAACAGTTTATATATTTTTTTGATTACCGTCACATGATAACATATAAGTTCATGATAAATTGTCGATTTGGATATATACTTGATAAGTTGCAGTTGTTCAATAACTAAAGTAGTTCTTGTTATTCGAATCTTTATGCCAGGCCTGGCAGGAATACAAATACAACGAAAAGAGTTCTTGCTTCAATTAGCAGAGCAGCTTTCCACCGATTACAGAGCTGCAAGACAGAAAAATTCATCAGAACATGAAGACCCACAAAGATCAACTGCAACATCATTAAATACAACATATTCTAACAAACGAAAAGTTTGTCAAGTACGACTTTGCCACAATAACAAGACAAATAATATATGTGAAAAATGTCAAAAGTATGTTTGCGGAAAATGTGCACATAAAACGATTTCCACTTTCATTTGCTTAAAATGTACAAATTATATATAAATTATTTTTTTACCAAGTGAAATAAATTTTTTTTATTGTTAATACTTACTAATAACTTGATGTATCCTATTATAAAAAGAACATGCATTTAAGCTAACTTCATAGCGTTACCTTACTGCTCACTTCATGCGTAACCACTGGTTACGCATGAAGTGAGCAGTAAGCCTAATGACGTAAGCGTACTAACCTCAAAATATTTCAAATACGAAACACGCGCGCTCAAGCGCGCGATCGGGCTCGTGACTGTAAATAATATAAAAAATATTAAAAATTAATTTTAAACAAATTTATTTACACATTAATTATTCTTTCACAATGCAGCCATTTTGACTGCTGTGGGGCAATATAGGTATATACTAAGGTTCAGTCTTTCAAGTGTTAATGACTGATGCCTGTCGTAATATTAAAAAATAATTGATTGTGAATAATCGAAATAATTAAAGCTATAAAGACAATGAGCGATGGGTCGTAAAGATAATAAGCAATATAATTTGTGAATCTCTCTAAGGCGGAAGAGTCAACTGTGCGATTCGCACCTGGAACATGCAGCCGAGGTTCTAAAAGTAGCGATTTACATTCCCTTCGAAAGCCTGAAGGAGATTCTCGAAGATAAGCTGTGCGAACACATCGCGACTTGTTTTCGCTTGCTAATTGCTACGAATCGGATAGCAGTGCTCCCGCAAGCGTCGCGTCGCGTCGGTGGGCATAATCTTGAATCGAGGGTGCACTGCAGGAATCGGTATCAAGATTATGAGTTTTGATGACATCGAAACCAATGCGTATCCGGTGGTGCAACATTTGCATGCAGCTGGAGGAACAGGATGGTACTCTGGTGATTTTTACGAGCAGGTCAAAGTGCGCCCATTACCTGCCAAGCCAATCTGGACGTGGCGCTTATCCTTGCGAATTAGCATAAGGAAATATGCGTATAAATTCCCTCATTAACCTGCAGCAAAGAGAGAAGGAAGATTTATAAAAAGCAGATGCAGAACTTAATAATTATTGTTGAGAATTGGGAAAATTGTTTTCCTTCTTACAACTTTAAGTCATTCAAAAGCTAAATGATACAAAGAACGGCAATCAAAGAAATGCATTTCTTCGATGCTAAGGATTTTTTCCGGAGTGGAGGAGAAAAGCTCCACTTCCGATTTCCGTTCGAAAAACGAGAGAATCGAGGAAGGGATGAATAAATAATGGATAAAGTGGGGGTTGGAGAGCCTCAAGGCATATTTATAAATTCATACCGCAGATGCGCATAATGGCGCTGATTCATGACATTTGATTAGAGCATTGTCGCGACTCACCCCATGGTCACCCCCATAGCTTTCTGTAATATTCTGCGGTTCTAGAGGCAGAACGAGGACACTAGTGAACCGCAATCGCAACCCTTGTAGTAGTGAATTCCTTTTTATAGTGGCTCAACCCTAACACCCCCTATTTTTAGTTCGTGCCCTTTCTTCTCCTCTTGCGGCTACATTCAATCGATCATAGACATTACTCGGCACTGTCATTATTTTCTGATCCACTCGATTTTCACGTCATGTGCTCTCCTCGTTCTGAATGAAAGGGTTGGCTGCTCAAATGTCGACCTTTTAGACAGTTTAACAAGAGACGGTATGTTTCGATGTAACATAATCATACTATACAATAATCATGAAGCACCCAGAAAACAGTTTCTTTAAATCAAAGAAACATTTCTTTGATATACGGTCAAAGAAACAATTTCTTTAAATTAAAGAAAGTTTTTTTGATTCAAAGAAATTTTCTTTAATTAAACCAAAAATTTTTCTTCATATCAAAGAAAATTTCTTTGAATCAAAAAAAATTTCTTTAATTTCAAGAAATTTTTTCTTTGACCGTATATCAAAGAAATGTTTCTTTGATTTAAAGAAACTGTTTTCTGGGTGAGTGTTCGCCTCATATAAATTTGTAAAATAGATCTAAACTCCTTAAAATACTTTAAAATCACATGAAATCTTATGACATCCCTTCCTTCAGATGTTCTAAAAATTACTTAATGTCCCATAAAATATTGTTAATCCCAAGGGGTTGACAACTCGTGAAATCAGGTGTATACTTGCATAAAAATCTATTAAATTCTCCAGAAATATTTTGAATCTCCGTAAATATCTGAAGTCTACTTAAAGTCACTTGAATTCTCCTGAAATCATACTGAAATCACTGATATTTTGAAATCTCTTGAAATCATTGAATTCTTCTGAAATATCTGAATCTGAAGACACTTGAAAGTCTTAAAATTATTTACAATCACTTAAAATTATTTAAAATCTCTTTAAATATTTTGAAAATTTGTAAAATCATTTATAATAATTTAAAATGCTTTAAAATTCATTAAAAATCCATTCACTGAATCTGAATTAGTAAGAAGTTACTAATGAAATATGTAGTGCCGAATCGTTTACTATAATTCATTTTAGTAAGCATTTTTACTATCAATTAGTTAAAAATGTCTAATTCAAAGTAAAAAATTATTAATTCATTTAGTAAGGATAACTCAATCAATTAATGAGCCTTACTGAATGAATTAGTAGTTTTTAACTAATAATTGATAGTAAAAATCCTTTCTAAAGTGAATTAATAAACGAATGCGGCACTATAGTTGATTAGTACCTAACTTCTTATTAATTCAAACTGAGAGAGCATGAATTCTTTAAAATGAGTTAAAATTATTTTAAGTTATTTAAAATTCTAAAAGCATTTAAAAATCATTCAAAATCCCTTTAAATTCTTTAAAATCACTTGAAATTTTAGTAAAACGCCTTAATATAACAAAAAATGCTTTGACATTCATTAAAAATTCGTCAATCTTTAATTGAATCCCTAAAAATATTTTGTCTTTTAAAATTTCACAAATAACTTAAAAATTACTTAAATTTCCTTGAAATTCTATGAAATTCCTTAAAATTGCATTTAAAATTCTTTAAAATTACTAAACCCCTGCAAAATCTCTGGTAAATCTGTAAAATCACTTAAAATAACTCAAAATCTTTGAAATCCCTTCGAGTATCACCATTAAATCACACTTGAAATATTTTAAAATCCTTTGAATCCCCTTAAAATCCCTTAAAATAATTTAAAAACCTTTGAAACTTCTTACAATTCCTCAAAATAATTTTAAATACTTTAAAATTATTTAAAAATTCATGAATTCTTTAAAACCACTTAAAAATATTTTGTTTTTCGAAATTCCTTAAGGGCATGTGATACTTTACCACAAGAGCAATTTAGTTTACCCAATTATACATTCATAATAATAAATATTTTCAGCTAATAAGAGTCAATAAACCTTTATCTACATGAGACGAAGGTTTATTGACTCTTATTAGCTACAAATATTTATTATTATAAATGTATAATGGGGTAAACTAAATTGCTCTTATGGTAAAGTATTACATGCCCTTAAGGAACCCAAAAATCACTTAAAATCCTTAGAAATCCTTTGAAATGCCATAAAATTTTTTATAATTACTCAAAATTTTTCAAAATCACTTAAACTTCCATAGAAATCTGTAAAATCACTTAAAATCTTATTAAAATCCTTTAAAATCAATCAAAGTGATTTTTTGAAATCAAGTGATTTCCTGAAATCAGTGAGATCTTCTGAAGTCATTGTAATATCTTGAAATACCTTGAAGTCAAAAGTAGATAGTACAACCATTGGTTGGGATATTATTCCTTCGATTAATCCCTTACATTTACTTAAAATCCGACGAAATAACCTGAAATTATATAATAATTTTGTAAAATCCCTTTAAATTCCTCAAAATGCTATAAAAAAATATAAAAATGAAACTTTGTGTACACATTCCCAAATTCAGAAATAATTTTCCTATACTTCACGCTTGGAAAATCGCCTTGTGAAAAAAAGTTAAAGGAAAATGTCCATTGTAGTATGAATACCTTTTGGTTAAAAACTAGTCGAATTTTTTCCCAGATAGAGACCAAAACAACGTCAGTGCCGGAATATGCGAGAAATAAAAATATCGTCGTAATCCGGAAAAAAGCTAAAAATCGACGTCAGGATTGAACGTAACTTTGAAAGCGCTCTGTCAGCTTGCTGCAAACTTTTTTCGAATTTGAAGGAAGACCGTTATGTGCTCGTATGGTTGTTACACAGTGCTTTGAAATTTGTAAAATCGAGTCTACCAAGATTGTCTTTTTTATTTTTTGGCATATTTTCTGCATTCAGGCTTTTCCTCTATAATGTACATGAAAAATAAAAACTTTATATACCACTTTGATGTTTTAATAAAATATTTTTATTTTACGTGAAAGAATTCGTTTATAGAATATTTATAGAATATTTTAAAAGAACATTTCCTTGTAATAAGGTAAAATTTTCTCTGCAAATATATTCAATGATATTCTGTTTGATGCATTTTGTTTTTGCTTCAATATTCCTCGAAATGAATAATTCTTCGTTTCTGCAAGAAAAGTAGAATAAAACCAATAAGAGTATAATCGGTTATGCAAGATTTGTATGCTACTAGCACATAGAAAATTTCAGATTCGAATATCTAACAAGTATGGAAGTATAGTCTTCATATAATTTTTCGTCCCACTCTGATCGTCGCGAGGCGACCTTTCGACCTGACTCGATAACCCAAAAGTCAAGGACACTGATTTGTATATCAAGACTCTGATGCGTGTTTCGCCACAAAACACACCAACTTAAATGTTAATACATGTGATACGATAATTAACATGTTAAACGTGTTGTGATTAAATTTAATAAGAATTGCTTTTTGAAAAATATGTCCTTGAAATTTGTTGTAGAGAATATTAAATAAAGAAAATTTATAATCTTTTCTCATTTTATAATCTATTCTTATTTCAATTTAAAATATGGTAAAGACACAATGTGTCGGTAAGACGGTAAGACACAATGTACACAATTGTGCAGTACATGTGTCATCTATTCTAAAAAGATGATTGAGTCGAAGTCGAAATATCGTAACACCTATATTCCGCACTCCTGATTTGTCATGTTAGTATCGATAGGGACTTTCGACAATCGATACTTGCCGATCGTTTATTTGAATTTGGTTTCGTTAATCATCATTTTATCACGAGTCTAAACTCGAAATACATCGAAAATCTTGGTTTTAAAAAAGCAGTTTTATGGTAATATTAAAAATAAACAATTAAATAATTTATTATGACTAATTAATAAATTAATTTAATAATTAATTAACCAGTTTTTCAAATAATACTGTACACAACTATAAATACGGTATTTTTTTTAGAAAACAAAACCACAATTAAACATCAATACAACTGTAAACGTAGTTAATTTTGAAAACAATCTAACAACTATTATTTTTTATAAAGCAAAACACATGTTGTAATTATTTAATTTATAAAATATAAGGAAACTTTTTTTTATAAATACTAGTAAACCAAGAGACGCGCTACTCGCGCATTGTTTTATTTTTCTTCTTACAATTTCATTCAAAGTCATTCCAAATCCAATCAGATTTGAAACTATAATCTATTCGAGATTTTCGAGACATTTTTCGAGAGGAATTTCGTAGAATTTTATGGAATTTTAAAATATTTATACTTATTTACAGATATAAAGAGATTTTCGATATTACCGTAAAATTTCAAGAATTTTCTGGGAATTCTAAGAGATTTTAAAGTTTGTCATGGAATTTTATGGAGAGATTTCAAAAGCTTTTACAATTTTTCGAAGATTTAGTAGAATTTAAAAGGGTTTCAAGGATGTACATTTTTTAAGGGCTTTCAAGAAAGTTTATTTTTAAAAAATATTGTGGAACTTTTTAGATTTTATGGATTTTTATGAGATTTCTAATAATTTTAAAACATTTCAAGAGATTTTTTTAATTTTTAAAAGATTTTGTAGACTCATTAACGATTTCATGGAATTTCAAGAGATTTTTAATCTAAAAATTCTAGGATTTTTTAGAGATTTTCATGAATTTTAACGTGGATTTGAGAAGATTTATGAGTTTAAAAATTTTTCTGGAATTTTAAGGGATTTCATGGAATTTGAAGATATTTCTAATACCTTTAATGGATTTTAAAGGATATAAAAGGGATTTTATTTATTATCATAGAATTTGAAAGAATTTTAACATAGATTTTAAGAGATTAATGATTTTGAAGGTTTTTCTGAATTTTTAAGTATTTTCAAGTAATTATTCTAATTTCTAAAAGAATTTTTAAGATTGTTAAGAATTTCATGGAATTTCATGAAATTTCAAGAGATTAATGATTTTGAAGGTTTTCGTGAATTTTTAAGGATTGTCAAGTAAATGCGCGCGCGGAGCGCGCGTTCGTTCTTGTGTTTGTAAATCGTTAAATTACTTCGTTTATTTTCAGTCACCCTTCAAACCTGACAACGTGTCATCATTTCAACACGTGCTGGTGGTCCAAACAGCGAGACGTTTTTCATGTCAGGCCACCCGTTATATTGCTCGCTTTGAGGCCGCATGCTCTTTTGATCTACCCCATAATTAATCCGCAGAGGTAACAGGAGACGCGTATAGACTCACGGGGGCCTACGGAAGCTCTTTCAGCCACAAAACTCGCCGAGTTATTGAAAGGGTATCAGATGAGGAAAAAACGTACCACTGATTAACATTTTAATCAGACTCAGTCACGTGTCGCGTATTCAGCATTCGGGCTATAATTATACACCCAGTAATGCGCGTAATTTTCGATATGCAACTAATATTTTTAACTTTAAAGAGTAGGTTTTAACTTTTAAAAAGACATCCCTAGTCTGTATTCGAGCCAATCAATTTTGTTTTATTTCAAAAGCGAATTCTAGAAATATGAGGAGTCTTATGCGAATTAATCTGATTCAAATTGAAGTCAAATCAGGGCCAATCCGAAGTAAAAAACGGATTAACGGATTTATTTGGTTGGCACTTCGATCCGAGTATTTTGTCAGAGATTAGAATAAATTTCAATTTTTTTCTCTCTTTTAATCACCACTTCTCTATTCTTTCCTATTTCTCGTCTATTGACGTTTATATTTTTCTGTATCCTTGTCAATCCTAATTCTATTAGGATTGACAAAGATATAGACAAGGATTGACATTGAAATCAAATCCTATATCCTAATTCGCTCCTATCTCTTTCAATCCCCACTTCTCTCTCTTTTTATCTCTATATATACTTATCTATCCCTTTCTATCTCCTTGTCAATCTCAATTCACTTTTATCTCTTTTAATCTCCAGTTCTCTATTCCTTTCTATCTCTATTTCAATTCACTTCCACGCTTATCACTTTCAATCCGCATTTCTCTATCTCTATCTATCTCTCGCCTATTCCATTCTATCTCTTTCTATATCCCTCTGAATTAAAATTGCTCCTATCTCTTTTAATCCTCACTTCTCTATCCTTTTCTATTTCCTTGTCAATCACAATTTCACTCCTACCTGTTTCAATTCCCACTATCGCCTATACTCGTATATCTTTTTCTATCTCTTTGATAATCTCAATTCTTTCCTCTATTTCAATCACCACTTCTCTATTCCTTCCTATTTCTTGTCTATTCTCGTTTATACCTTTCTATATCCTTGTCAATCTGAATTCGCTCCTATCTCTTTCAATCCCCACATCTATATTCCTTACTATTTCTCTACTATTGTTGTCTATCCCTTTCTCTCTCCTTGTCAGTCGCAATTCGCTCCTATTTCTTACAATCTCCACTCCTATATTCCTTTTTATCTCTAACCTAGTCCGTTATATCTCTTTATATCTCCTTTTCCATGTCAATTCGCTCCTATCTCTTTCAATCCCCTCATCTATATTCCTTCCTATTTCTCGACTATTCTTGCCTATCCCTTTCTATCTCTCGCCTATACTCGTCTGTCTTTTTCTATCTCTTTGTTAATCTCAATTCTTTCCTCTCTTTCAATCCTCACTTCTTTATTCCTCCCTATCTCTCTCCTATTCTTGTCAATAAATATTCACTCCTATCTCTTTTAATCCACACTTTTCTATTCTTTAAATCTCTCGTCTATCCTCAGTCCATCTCTTTCTATCTCCTTGTCAATCGATATTTACTCATATGTGTTTTAATCCCCTGATTTTTGTCCTAGCCTATTTCTAAACCTATCTTTGAAGAATGTCTTCTTCTCTGTTTCAATTTAACTCTTTTCTTCTCAAATCCATCCCTCTTTATCTCATTTCGGTTCAATTATTTCGTTTGAAAAAAGTGATTATACTCTGACAAAGAGATTTAAGAAGGCAGAGGTGGTTATAGACGAAAGGTAAATGAGGAAATTGAAGATATAGATTACAGATATTAACAAAGAGAGTGAAACATATAGAGCTTGATAAATAAGACATAGATTGGGATAGAGCTCTTTCACATGAGTCACATTGGATGCGGATTTTTCAGTGTTATGAACGTTAGTGGTATGATTATAATAATATGTATGTACAAAATATTGTAGTTATAAAATTATTATGCATGCTTAGAATATGAAGATTATTAAGTTAATAAGGATGAAATAGCCTAAAGAGATAAAAATTTCTAGCAAAGAAGATAGAATTGGGGATAGAGAGGAATACAATTTTTTGCACATAAATAGACTGAGGGATAGAAAGAGATAGATATTGCCAGAAAAAGGGATAGACTGAGGGATAGGAAGAGACAGATATTACCCGTGCAGAAATTGCCCCATTTCGCCCCATTTAGAACAAGGCTTTGACAAGGCCCTTGCCAGTTTTTCTATTTTTAATAAAATAAAAAAAAATATAATCGGGCATTACTCAGGCAGTGTAATGAGTCCATATGTGATTACTTACGAAGTATGACCTCGTTGTTGCTATTTCCAAATAATTAAATAACATCCTAATAAAAATTATAACGTATTTTCCAATTATTAGATTTTGACGAGTGTTGTCGGCCAAAACCCGAAGTCAGGTATTTGTCAGATACCCTTGGTTTTACCACACTTCGGTTGAAAATAATTCCGCAACTCTTGCGTAGCGCTGGCATCGGCAGAACATGTGTTTAGTTTAATCTGGTTTAATCTAATCTAATTTTTATTATGGTTGACATCGTCTACAGTGTATTGTGTTTTTCTAAAAACAGTTCAGTGTTTTGTGTTTTTCTAAAAATGAATTCGATTCAAAATGGGGTTTTATTATTGATAATAACTTGAACGTACCTTTCACTAATTTAGAAGACTTTCTGGAGTTCGATACTAAATTATGTACAGATTAACAGTTCAGGATTGACTTTGTAAGTTTTATGTAAATTGCATATTTGGACGATTATACTTGTATTTTTTATAATACTTATATTTCTAATTAGAATATTAATATGTGACTTATTTTTTCTTTACAGATATCATCCCTAGATGTTTTAATGGATGGTAATTTTATTGTTGCAAACAATTATTATTGCAACAAAAAATAATAAACAGGTTTTTTAATAAAATGGTATTTTTCATTTATATTTTTAAACCCAATAATATAGTTTTTAGATAAAAGGCAGTCGATAGAAAAACTAGCAAGGCACTAACAAGTTTTCCCTCGCCAGCCCCTCGTCTAGTTTTCTGCACGGGTACCAGACACAGGGATAGGCTGACAGTTAGGAAGAGATATATATCACAGGACACAGGGATACAATGGTGGATAGAAAGAGATAGCGTTTTGTGGATGCAAAATGGATACTTGGCAGTGATAGAAAAGTTCTATCTCTTTCTATCTCTTGACTTCCAGCAGGGCTTCCAGCTTCCATAAATTTTCACTTATTAGTTGTTAATTCCTCTTCAGTTGCCCAAAACCGAGAAAGCGGTTGTTAATAATTCAATGATATTCGGATCCGTTCCCCACAGCTCGATCTATAATCCCCAAAAGATGGAGTCAGGACGCGTAATAGTTGGGGTAGTCATCGCCGGGTTGGTAACGAGATTACAGACTCATCTTCTACTCCAACTTTGGTCCTCAGTTCATCAGGCCACAATATTACTAATCAGCGCGAGGATTGGCCTGGCACTAAGTGGCCACAAAATTGCCAATTCACATTGGCACCCGGAAAAGCACATTTTCCTCGAATATGTTTCCCACTGCTTTCACCTTCGCTCTTAAGGCTAGCTTATTATCAAAATCGACGACAATATGCTAAATACTATTTGTCAAAATAATTGTCGGTATATAAAAAAAATTCGAGAATTGTCCGGGAATTTCATGGACAAAATTTAGTAGACATTCTGATGAATCATTACTTTATTTATTTAATAAACAGTCATTTTCATTTCGAACTTTATGTGAGTATAGGAGATGATCAATGATTTAGATGCGAAAGATGAAATACTGCACTAAAAGTTGTCCTACAATATCATATTTACATATTATAGAAGCTAAAGACGTAAAGACTTTTATCATCGCTGTAAATACGCAGTGAGAAGGATTTCGTAGAATAACGAAATCGTTTAAAAATCCTTCAAGTATGGGTCGTAAATTAAGGAGAAGCTGGAGTCTCCAATAGTGAGAAGAATGTAACACACTAACTGTGGATAATACAGTCTACGTCGTCATTGGAAATGACGTCGTAAATTTCACTCTGGAGATAGTTTGCCTGGTATATGTAAATTTGTAAAACCAAGCTTTTTCACCAAAGGAACTTTGTCTATTAAACCTTAGAATAGGTAATTTTCACTTCAAGCATCGCAATTCTTTAGAAATATGTAATGAGTTGCTTTGAGACTCACTTTGTACCTTAATTCAATTTGTTTCCACCTTTCGAAAGAGTTATTTTCTGGAAGAAAGGTTCGAACCAGCACAAATTCAATTATTTTCAATTGCCTATCAACAAGTACCTTATTCCTATGAATTATCAGCACTTTCTTTTAATTTTAAACTCAGAATTTATTTAAATAAAGATCTTGACAATAATAATAAAGTTTTTTTTATTAGATCGAGAGTGTATGATACTCCACACATGGAGCGACCTCTGTTCAATTGGAAGGGAATTTTTCTGTTATTTGCAATCGTTGGCTTATCTAAATTAAATCCCACATTAGCATCGAGTGGAGACGATCCATTTGTACCTCGAAGAAATCTCTTCTCCGTATCTATGCACCCGCGCATACAGCAGCGACGATTCTGGCCCCTTAATGAATTGCTACCAAGGGGATCGTTAGGGGTAAATAGATGGATATCCATCCCACTCACCAATCTGATTGTGCGACGCCTAATTATAACGCATCATGTCTAATTAATGATCGACTTGGAAATTCTTGTTACTTCAGAAAGACAAACAATATTCTCTATAGGATTTATATATACTTATACATATTAACATTTTATGTATTAAAAATCTCTCTGTAAATTATCACGGACCGTATCCAGTCAGCAGTCGATCTGACAAAATTATTACCGTTCTTATTAATCACTGATAGAAATATCTTGAAAATTCAACAATTTTTCATTTACTGTGATTGAAAATTCAATTACTTCTGATTAAAAATTCAACTATTTTATTGAAAATTCAACTATTTTTAATTGAATATTCAACTATTTTGTTGAAAATTCAGCTATTTGTTATTTAAAATTCATTCAGCTACGGTAATTGTATAAAATTTCAACTAAAGTAATTGAAGTTTTTTTTTACAGTGATGGTAAGAATGATCCATTGTCAATCGACAGGTTGAAGCCAGTATTTTCCTTCGCGGAAGAGGATATGCAATCTCAGCAGCATACACAGCAGGTTCCTGTTTCACAAGAGGAGAAATCTACGGAACAACAGCGCACAAACCTTGAGACTCCAAAAATTTAAGGATTTTTAAGGGATTTTAGTTGATTATCAATATTTTAAAGAATTTTAATGATATTTCGTGGTATTTTGTGTAATTTTAAGTAATTTATAGGAATTTTAAGAAATATAAAGAAATATCAAGTAATTTTACAAAATTATTAATTTTAAAGCTTATTAATCCTATCTTAAAAAAGTGATGTTACCAATATATCGAACACATTGTTATCGAAAACCTGATTGGTTTAGAAACTGCGCGAATTGTGTGAATGTATCGAATTTGAAAACAATCTTCAGGCTATTTTCGTTCTCAAAAAGATTATTAAGACAGAGAATGTGAATTTTAAAAAATTTATTCAAATTTTAGAAATATTAAAGGATTTCACGGCATTTCAAGGAATTTCATGAAATTTATTCTAATATACAGAAATTTTAAGGGATTTTACCAGTTATTGGGATTTTATAGAATCTAAAGAAATTTAAAGAATCTAAAAATCTAATAAAGAATTTTCATTGTATTTTCAGGTAATTGAAAGCATTTAACGAGATTTCATGGGATTTTAAATAATTTTAAAGGATTTACCGATATTTTGTGTAATTCTAAGTAATATTAGAAACTTTAAAGCTGTTTCAAGGAATTTCAAGAAGTTTCATTGGATTTTCAAATATTTTAAGGGATATTAAATAGTTTTAAGGACTTTTAAGGGATTCAAGGGATTTTACGAGATCTCATTGGATTTTTAGCAATTTTAAGAGATCATGGGATTTTGAGAAATCTTAAAATATGTAACGATAGATATGTTGTGGAATTTTAAGTGATTTTAAAAACTTTTAAGGTATTTGAAGGAAGTTTACAAAATTTCATTAGATTTTTAGATATTTTGAGTGTTTTAATGGGATTTAATGGGACTTTGGATAATTTTAAGGAATTTAAAAGGATTTTACAAATTTATTGAGATTCCTAAAACTAGACTAGGAATTACAAGTTTTTATAATTCAAAAATTTAAAATTCTAAATTATTTTGCATACTTTTTAAATCCCTTAATTTTTCCAATCCTACATTTTTTGGAGAAAAATTATGAGATTTTAAAGGATTATAAAGCAATTTTAAGGAATTTGACTATATATTTTGTGGAATTTTAAGTAGTTTGAGAAACTTTTAGACATTTTACGAAATTTCATTGAATTTAAGGTATTTTATGAGATTTAATGAGATTTCATGGAATCTTGAAAAAATTTTAAGGAATTTAAAAGGGCTTTACGAAATTTATTGAGATTTTAGAAATATTAAGTGATTTCAGGGTATTTCGAGGAATTTTATGAAATTTTAAAGGATTTTACTAAATTTCATTGAATTTTAAGGTATTTTAAGAGATTTAATGAGATTTCATGGAATCTTGGAAAATTTTAAGGAATTTAAAAGGGCTTTACGAAATTCGTTGAGATTTTAAAAATATTAAGTGATTTCAGGGTATTTCGAGGAACTTTATGAAATTTTAAAGGATTTTACGAAATTGCATGAAATTTCAAGTAATTTTCAGAGATTTTACAATGTGTCATAGGATATTATGTTATTTTAACGACTTAAGGGATTTCAAGGGATTAACGAGATTTTATTGGATTTTCAGGAATTTCAAGGGATGTCATGGGATTTTAAGTAATTTTATGGGATTTAATGATATTTTGGGAGATTCTAAGTAATTTTAAACAACTTTAAGATATTTGATGAGATATTAAGTAATTTTAATAACATTTATTTCTAGAAATTTTAAAGGATTTGGTGAAATTATATTCGATTTTCAAGAATTTTGAAGAATTTAGCGAAATTTCATGGAATTTTGAGTAATTTTAAGTAATTTTAAGGAATTTCACCAGATTTTGATGGATGTTAAAGGGATTTTAAGATATTGTATGGGAATTTTACGAGATTTCATGAGATTGTCAGGAATTTTAAGGAATTTCATGAAATTTCATAGGATTTTAAATAACTTTAAGAGATTTGTCCATATTTTATGGAATTTTAAGTAATTCTAAAGGATTTTACGATGTTTTATGGGATATTAAGTAATTTTAAATAATTTTAAGAAATATCAGGTGAATTTACGAAATTTAAAGGAATTTCACCAAATTTTGAAGTATAATAAAGGCATTTTAAGGAATTTTATAAAACTCATGAAGATTCTTGAAATTAGATAAAGAATTACAAGATTTTATATTTCAAAAATTAAAAATTCTCAATTATTTTTTCTACTAGTTATGATTATAAAATACATAATTGTAACAAATAAAGGTATCTCTGTAAGGTACAACCAACACGTTCATGAATAATAATATAATAAAAGAGTTATAAAAGGGAAGGAAAAGGGCTTATGTAATAGAATCTCCCAACAATACAGCTTTTTGGGTCTAGCTGTGTGAATATATAATTCGCAGACCAGAGAGAAATAACGAGGGTGTTGCTCGGCGGGTGTTCAATTCGAACACCATGGGGTCCTATTGAATCATGTTATACTCCTCGTAATTCGAAGGAAATGTGATGATCGACTTAACATTCAATGATTTGTGCTTAACTTATTTAAGGTCTAGAATGTATAACGTTTAAAAAAAATTATCCACATTTCATAAACTTAAGAATATAAAATTGTATATAGAATGCATTTTAATATATAATTATATAAACGTATATAATACAACTTGAAGACTTTAATATAAAACATAATTAACATATAAAATCGATGGGATATTGAAATCTCTCTAATCGCTGGCTGCTTCTGTTGCCTTTCAATTTTTTTCCCTCTTTTATATTGCATTAAGCTGCGTAACAGCTAAGGTTCATTCGCTGCTTTGGCAAAAAGTAGTCCCCAAAGTACTTTTACGTAAAGGTCGACGCTCGCGTCAATTTTATTTTACACGGTCGCGTCGCGGACACGGAACTGGCTTTAGCTTTTTTGCAAGGTCGGTGTCGTTTTTATCGAGAGTATGGTTTAAAATCGACGACCTCTTGACGAGGGTTCGTACAGCTCAATCAAGCTCAAGAAAGGCGGAAACACACGGTTCGAGTATCAGTGAAAGGCTTTTGCCTATGCGAAAAACAAAATAAATGAGCATACATAATAAATTCGATTCGTTACAGTAAATGTATTGTAATTTTTCCGAACTAGAATTACAATTTACACTGGTAATAATAAAGTACAACAATGTAATTTGCAAGGTGAGATCTTCGTATGTATATATTACGCTTATTTTTCTTACAAACTAAGGAGAGAAAACGGAGAAAAGAGATAATAAAATCGATAAACGTTTGTCAGAAAGTAATGTGCAACAATTTTCAAACTGATGTTGCTATCATTAGCGGTATTCGTTTGTGGTTGCGGGGAGCAACTTCGCAAACAAATGACGAACTATAAATACATTTTAACACCGATGGTGCAAGGTAGGGGTGTCCAATATTAATAAGCAGTCATTAGGAGATATGGACTGATCTACTCACAATGCATGGGGCGGGAATATGCAGTCTTTCACCGAGAAAGCATAGCAGAGATGCTGTAAATCTTTAGGCGGACCTCATTTCAAAGAAATCGTCTAGACCTGCCCATATGCTACGCACCAGATCGATCATCTCTTTATGAACCCAGATTTTGAATAATTTTAAGTAATTTTAAGGAATTTTAAGGAATATCAAGGAATATCAAGTAATCCTATTATAAAAAGATGATGGTAAAAAAGGTCGAAAGTCGTGATCCCTTTTCCGTAATCCTGATTCGCCGCCTACACTCAGAAAAAAGATTGTTTGAATCAAACAAACTTTTTTCTGAGTGTAGGTATCGATAGTGATCTTCGACAATCGATACTTGCCGTTTACGTAATCCTCATTCGTTGCTTAGTTATCGATATGTAATTTTCGACAATCGATTCTTGCCTTCCCGCGCTCATTATGTTCAGCGTTGGGAAGTGACCTCTGTCACTAACAATAAGTAGGGTTGGGAAGTAACATGTAGAAAGTAAGTGCTGGCGCGTTTATGCGTACACTCGAACCCCTCGAATTTCACCATCGCAAATTTCACAAACCCTCGAATTTCACCGCATTCCTCCCTCGATTTTCACCGACAGGTTTCTCAGTTGTTTCTCACTATGCACGTGATACCATTGCGCATGCCATGGCGCTGCGCATCTGATTGGTTGCTATTGGCAATTGATATAACGCATGCGCAATTAATGTGACTATAGAGAAAAAGGAATTTGGTGAAATTCCAGGGGGTCTCCGGTTTGGATTTCGTGAAATTCGAGGGGTTCGAGTGTATATAAAAAATTTTCAACGCAATGTCTGGCAATGTTAAATCAATAGTTTATAAAGTATCAAAATTTAAACTATTATGAATTATCATAAAATATAATATTTATTGGTTGCTATTTGCGTGCATTTTAAAATGAAAAAAAAAAATTTTTTAAGTAATACGCATGCTCAATTGATGTTACCGTAATAGTTGTATTTCACTATTTCAATATAGTATTTATTGATTGCTATTTGCGCGCATTTTAAAATAAAAAAAGAAATTTTTAAGTAATACGCATGCTCAATTGATGTTAACGTAATAGTTATATTTCACTATTTCAATTATAATTATATTTATAATAAAATAATGCTATTGAAATAGAGATAAAATATATAATATTTTCATATTCGTAAAACTTTTAATTATAATTTATACCAATCCTCGATTATCATTTTACGTGTTAGTAGGTTTGGGAAGTTACTATAAGTTTCTACGTAGTTACGTGTCATTTTATGTATTGTCAGGCTTCTTTCTCTTTCATTCTCATTACGATTCAACGCATTGCGGGTCGATGGGATGCTATCCTCATTTTCTTTTCTATAGTGCTATTATTTTATAAATAAAAATGGTGAAGAAGGAAAGAGGTGGACAAAAATAAAATTAATAAAAACTTTGTACTAAAAAGTATAAAACATAAAATAGTATCATACAATATTTATTTTTAAATATAAAATCGAACGCGTGCTTTCGTGCGCGTGTTTGTCTTTTTTTTAATGCTATATATGTATTTCATGATATATTATTTATTTATTTTTTAAATGTATGTTAATACAGAAAATTTGTTGCTATCTCTCAAATAAAAAAATTTGTAAACGTCTTACTTTGCATGAGGGTTTTATACAGCTGGTTGGTTCTTTCTACTGATTTCATGAGAACAATTTATTTACGAAATTATGAGTACTTGGAAAATTGACAAAATTTTGAACCTGATAACGTTGTCAAAAAAATGTTAAAGGGGAACGGCAAAGGGTAATGGCAAAGGGAAATGATAAAGGGGAATGGTAAAGGAAATGGCGAAGGGAAATGGTAAAGGGCAATGATAAAAGGACTTGGCAAAGGGAAATGGTAAAAGGAAATGACAAATGGGAATGGTAAAGGGAAATGGTAAAAGGAAATGGCAAAGGGAATGGTAAAGGGAAATGGTAAAGGGAAATGGCAAAGGCAAATGGTAAAGGAAATGATAAAGGGAATGGTTAATGCAAATGGTAAAGGGGAATGGGAAAGGGAAATGGTAAAGGGGAATGGTAAAGAAAAATGACAAAGGGAATCGTAAAGAGGAATGTGAAAGGGAATGGTAAAGGCAAATTTTATATGGAAATGATAAAGGGGAATGGGAAAGGAAAATGGTAAAAGGAAATGGTAAAAGGACAAAGTAAAAGTATATGACAAAGGGAAATGGCAAAGGGAATGTTAAAGGGAAATGGTAAAGGGAAATGCCAAAGGGGAATGATAAAGGAAAAAGGCAGGGGGGAATGGTAAAAGGAAATGGTAAAGGGGAATGGTAAAAGGAAATGTTAAAGGGAATGGTAAAGGTAAATGGCAAAGAGAATGGTAAAAGGAAATGGTAAAGGAGAAGAGCGTGAGTAGGTAACAAACCAAAACCAATGGAGATATTTGAAATACGATGGAAATCAATATATTTATCTGATTTTTTCGAAAAATATCATTTGCAGAAAAAAATGTTTAAAAAAAGTGAATGGTATATTCAATGAATGAGATATAAAACTTTTTTTGGAAACATTTTTGTTAATTTTGCAAATTAACTGAGATAAACGAAAAAAACCATGAAAATTATGATTTTTTGATGATTTCAACATGCAAATAAAATTTGCACAAATTTTTATACATAAGTATACGGATTCGGGAGAAAATCGGCTGTACTCCCTTTTCGGGAGTTCACCCTTATTATTTAAAAACAAAATTAGTTGTAGTACGTAATTATTTAGATTATACAATTAGGAATTTTTTTTATAAATATATATTATTCTTTGAAAGTTGTTTAAGTTTTTAAAATACATAAAAATCTTAATTATATAAATGTTAGAAAAGAAGAAATAAAATATCATAAATTATAACATTTGGAGGGATACTTCATAGGATATTAAGTTGTTTTAAGTACTTAAAAGATTTCAAGGGATTTACGAGATTACATTGGATTTTAAGGACTTTTACTTTCAGAAATCTTAAGGGACTTTGAAGAATTTTAAAGTATTTAACGAGATTTCATGAGACTTCATGGGATTTTGAGTAATTTTAATTAATTTTATGGAATATCAAGTGATTTTACGAAGTTCAAAAAAATTTCACCAGATTTTGAAGGAATTCAAGAGATTTTAATTGATTGTCAGGAATATTAAGAGTTTTAATGATACTTCATGGTATTTTGAATAATTGAAAGTAATTTTAAGGAATTTCAAGGAATATCAAGTAATTTTACAAAATTTGAAGGGACACTTCATAGAATATTAATTTATTTTAAGGACTTAAAGGATTTCAAGGGATTTACGAGATAACATTGGATTTTTAGGAATTTCAAGAGATTTCATGAGATATTATGTAATTTTAAAGACTTTTACTTTCAGAAATTTTAAGGGATATAAGAATATAGTAAAGTTTCATTCTGAAAGAATCAGAAATTTTCTAAATCATTCCTGAATTAGTATCTGTACGGAACAGTTTCATTCCGATCTAAGCCAAATGAAGATAAAGCCTAATTAATACTAAATGATTCCGAACGACTTTCAATCCTTTCAAATTTATAGCCCCAATCTGAATGAATCCTCAATCAATCTAATCGAGATTGATTCGGAATGAATGAACGATGATGTCTGCCCTCTGACCTGGAAAATTAAGCTTTCAGAAAACAAAGTTCTTAATGCGTGGTGTTGGGTTGAACACTTTAAAAAATGCTCTTCGCCTCAACCTCTGACATTCAAGGTTCAGCGCAAGCCACCTACTCTGATAGTTCTTTCCCCAGTTGGATCGACCCCAACTGACACTTGTCCACCCACACGAGCCTCCAGGTGCTCTTTTTACGCCCCTTTGCTACCTGCTACAGCTCCTACTTTAGATTTCAAGTATTTATAGTATTTATACTACAGTAGAACCAAAAATTGGTAAAACTATAGAAATAGTAATATTTTTAAAGGAGTTTTTTAAAGAAGTCTTTAAACTTCTAATTTTCGTATTCGATTAATCTCGATTTAGTCAAAGATTAGAGAATTTTTAATCTCCTTTTTCTACAGGCAGAATAAAAAATGTCCCTAACGCATTATCAATGTCAAGTTTTTTAACGCTCGAGGGAATCACTGCCTTATAGATTCACAAACATATGCGTCGTTCAGTTTATCGTGCCATAACTCAGAAGACTATCTCTTCTCTCGTTCTATAATGAGCAGTACTAAATATCAAGGAGATAATATTACTTGAAGATATAAGCAAGTAACCGGAAGCTGTGGTGATACTTTCTACATCGTCACCTAAGCAAGTAAACTCTGTATATGTTAATATTCAATATATTAGATACCTTTCCCAGGACAGCGATTTTTTAAATTGATTTTTTCAATCTACTTTTTGAATTCGATTGGAACTTGTTTAAAGCAGGTTATTTACAAACTATCGTAAATTATGGGTCGCATGTTAATACTTCACATGCGAATATGTATGACTTCCGAACATAACAAGTAACATTCGATCCAAACTGGATCAATAATTATCTACGGGTAATAAAATAGAATTATCCTACAGATAGTTGTGTTTCATTTATTATGAATATATTTCCTGTGATAAACATTTTCTAAAGGTCTTTTTTCTATATAAAATATACGACCCCGCTAATTTATTGTTGTATGTTAATTTCTCTGTGATTATTATATTACTATTTCTATAAGAGGAAATGTAATATTGTCATATTACTTAACTTTTTTTACGATTCTAAATATGCATTATCCAATTTAGTCCGATTACACGGCGAGGCTATAACCAGGTCGAAGTGCTACCCAATCGGACCCACACCTACGTCGAAAGGCATAAAAACCTAATTTAAAAATCTTTAACGGTCGAACAAGTCAACGAGGTCTCTAAAAGAGCGCATTAATTTCTATAGTAAACTTAAATCGATCTTTTCAATTTGTATCGGCGGACTTGTATTTTTATCTGTGGAGGCTCGTCGGTTTTATTTTGATAAAAATCAGTTTAATACTTAATTTATAGTAAGTTTCATTCCGATCAAATCCAAAGTCGGACCAAAGATTCCAATCAGAATGAGTCCGATCTAATCCGAAGTCGAAACAAGAATGACAATAGCACGTCCAGTGCAGAAATTTACCCATTTACCCCTTTTTAAATTTTTTTCTGACGAGGCCCTGGTTGGTATTTCTATTTTCGATAAAAATCTTTTAATATAATTAGGCATTTATGGGGCAACGATATAGTAGTAATATATTATTAATACCAATCCGACATTGGTATTCTCACCCTAAAATAATGTGATAAAATATTGTTCATAAATAATTGTTAAATTAAATAATGAATAATAATAAATTTATTCTTAATAAATTATTGTTAATATTGTTAAATAATATTGTTGCACGTGTAGAAATTTTCAAACCTGGCCCAGACCGGGCTTTCAGGTTTGGGTCTGGTCGGGCGGTGTGTTTCATTCCCGATCTGTACCCGATCGGGGCCAGATTCTCCAATCTGGGCCCGACTGGGGCCACAGAAAAATTTCTATTCGGGTGATAATGAAACAAGGCATTGGAGAGTTTTACAACAGTTAAAACCAAATATCGGGTAAAAATAGGGAAATCCCAATATTTTCCACACTTTATTATTTATGAAAATATAGAAGATGTTTATATTTATACATTGAAAAATTAAATAATAATAATTTACTAATAATTTGTTGAAAAACACGAACATATTTCTAGGAACTTTAAACAGGTTTTCATGAAAATTATAATTAACCCTAGAACCGCACACATATTTTAAACTTACACAAACCGTAAACATGGGTCTGTGAGACCCGGGCGTCTTCGCGTGATGATTGTGACCATGAAATCTTAAAAAATTCCATAAAATTCCCTTAAAATTCCTTGATTTTCAATGTATTTCGAGTTCAGACTCGCGACAAAATGATGATTAACAAAACCAAATTCAAAATTTCAAATTCTATTCACGCGGGATTTACGATTCGGCAAGTATCGATTTTGTCGAAAATCATTATCGATACTTACACGACGACGAATCAGGAGTGCGGAATACGATATTTTGACTTCGACTCAATCATATTTTTAGAATAGACTACCTGGGTCGATCGGCAGAAACCCGAGCAGAAACTTAAACTGAATTTACACGGGGGCGAGAAGTGCCGCTTCAAAAAATTGTGGAGGGGAGCGACAAAAGTCACTTTTGTGGTGGGTCTATCAGACCTAGTGTGCGGTTCTAGGGTTAAACTAAATTTGATGATTATATTTTTCTTTATAATTTTGAATAACTAGAGATTTAAAGAGATTTAAAAAAATTACAAGTGTTTTTAGTCATTTCAGTAGATTTATGAAGGTTTAACGGATTTTAAAGAATTCTAAAACATTTACGTTTTAAAACATCGTATATAAAAAACTCTGTAATCAAATACTTAAAATCTCTTGAAATCCTTTCACATAATTTAATATAATTATAATAACTCTGAAATTTTGTTTAAAATTCTTAAATTTTTTCGTATTTTTTTAAAATCCTTTGAAATTTATTAATATCACTAAAAATCCCTTACAATATTTACAAATATTTTTAAATATTTTAAAATTCTGAAACTATTTTGAAGTTTTTTGAATTAAAATCACTTGAAATCTCTCGAAATCGCTTTAATTTCCTAAAACCGCACTTAAAATCTCTTAAAATCCTTTAGGAAATCTTGTAAAGTCTCTTGAAATAACTTTAATTTCCCTAAAATCATTTGAAATTTCTTCAAATTCTCTAAAATCTCTTGAAATCCTTTTAAAAAATTTATGAAAATTCTTTAAAATCTTTAAATTCTTCCGAAATCTTTTAAAATCTCCTAAAATTCTTTAATATCATTTAAAATATTTTAAAATACTTAAAAAATTTTGTTAAGGGCGTGGCATCCAAGTGTTAAGCTCAAAATTCCATTCTCCATTTTACTCAACGAAAACTATAGATAAATATTTTTTCGCTCTGTAGCGCTAATCTTTTTTCAAATATAAGACTGCATACAGAGCGAAAAAATATTTAATTTCAATACTATTTGCATAAAACGAAGAATTCAATATCTGACTTCAAAATTCAATATTTTCATTTTACTCAAAAAATATTTGAATTAGATATTTTTTCGCTCTGTAGGCATAATTCTAGTTAAAAATTGATTAATTATACAGAAGGAAAAAATTACAAATTTAATATTTGTTGAGTAAAATGAAGAAATCGAATTTTTAGCTTAAAACTTGGCTCCAACACCCTTAATATCTGAAAATCTTGAAACTCATTCGAATTCTTTTGAATCTCTTTATAAATTCCCTAGAATCACTTAGAATCGCTTGAAATCCCCATAAATTCTTTAAAATCACTTGAAATTTTTTTAATGTATTTAAATTCTCTTGAAATCCTTTAGGAAATTTTGATATCTTTGAAATATTGTAAAATATCATAAAATCCTTTTAAATTCCCTAGGATCACTCAAAATTTTCAGAAATCTCCTTAACTTCCTTAAAATCACTTGTTTCGATATAATTAATACCTCTTTTTTATAATAGGGTTTTTTCTCAGAAAATTAACTACTTAAGTAATCAAATATTGCAAATAATGAATCCAGAATAATTTGTTCATCCTGTTGGGGTATTGATTAGTTTTCCCCGGGTGGGGGTATTAACCATTAAGAGCGTGACGCGCCTTGTGGGGTCCTCTCCAGTTTTCCAGGTCAGGACCACATTGAAATTAGGGAAAACTGTCCAGGACCTCGTCAGAATCCCATGAAAATTCCTGCAACCGACATTGAGTGATTGATCCTTTAATTCCTTAAATTCCTCTCCATATTTAACGTTTTTTTTCCTTCTACTCCGGTCAGTAACTGTAGACTACATTCACCAAGAAATGTTTGCACATATGTGCAGTATCTGTATACAAGTTCGGTCAAGATTTCGCAACAGGTATGCATAATATGCGGACTCACGCGGCGGGATAGGTCCTGTATTAAATTTCGGATAATCCAGAAGTAGCAACGTTCTACCTACCACTTCGGAGTAATTAATGTGCTTCTCCCCGGGGATCTGTCGGTAGGCACACAAGAAGAGGAAACAGAAGGAAAGGAGAGGCTCGGAAGGCAAGGAAAACGAATGAAAGAAGGGTCCTCAAGCTAGTCGAGCTGACCGACGATTGGTTTTCTCACAGTGGATGCCCGTACCCAAAAACAGGACATCTGGACACAGGACAGCTGTTCCAGGACTCATGATGTGGCCGGGGTTCGTGGCTTTTTCTTCCTATAGTAAAAATAGAAGTGATCCGATGATGGTGCAGCCAAGTCGTAAGCAAATCTTGTCATCGGATCTTACATATTCCTCTCTCTCCCTCTCTCTCATATACATATATATTATAATATATCACGCATCGTATTTTCCAAATTCGATGCATGCTTAGTGCCTTTACCTGCTTTTACTTGCCTTGGTCTCTCTTTACAATCCATTGTCCAATAACTATCAATCGATATTTTTCGATTATTCTGCCTCCTCGAGGGGAGAGGGGGGATCGCGAAATACCCGTGCGACCGTGTCGAAGAGGGATTATTATTGGTCTTCTAGTTCCGTGGGGTTCACCCTACGTACAAAGATTCGGTCATTCCAAGGAATTTCGCGATTTATGCAAACTGACCCTGTAGGATCATCCATGTGTGAACAATGGCTTTCGTCACAACTCCATTGATCTCTAAAATGGGTGCACTATGCGACAAGAGAAATTTATCGTTTTATTTTAGTCGGAATAAGAGTTTTATATTATATTATATTATATTATATTATATTATATTATATTATATTATATTATATTATATTATATTATATTA
>CAJFCP010026107.1:379208-397886 GCA_904066005.1 Synergus itoensis
CATTTCTTTATATAAGAGAGACCTTTAAAATATGATTCTTCAGGTTTTTTCATGCTACTTTTATATGTACAAGAACGAGCGCGCGCTCCGCGCGCGCATTTACTTTTTCTACATGTTATAAAATTTATGATATTTTATTTCTTCTTTTCTATCCGTCATAATTAAAATTTTATTTTAAAAAATTTGCGTTTTATAACTATGAATTTTAAAAACTTAACCAATTTTCAAAAATAGTATATATTTATAAAAAATGTTTCCTTATATTTTATAAATTAAATAATTACAACATGTGTTTTGCTTTATAAAAAATAATAGTTGTTAGATTCTTTTCAAAATTAACTACGTTTACAGTTGTATTGATGTTTAATTGTGGTCTTTTTTTTCTAAAAAAATACCACATTTATAGTTGTGTATAGTATTATTTGAAATAACCGACTAATTAATTATCATGAAATTAATTAATTGTTTATTTTAAATATTATTATAAAACTGTAAATTTCTTAAGTTTTTTTAGAAGGCGAAGCCTCGTTTAAACATCCAATACAACTGTAAATGTAGTAAATTTTTAGAAGATTATAATTACCCACTGTTTTTGTTTATAACTCATGATACTTCATATTTCTTTAAAGTCTGATACTTTATGAACTATTGATACATCTATTTTACGTTATAAAAAATAATAATTATTAGATTGTTTTAAAAATTAACTATGTTTACTGTAGTATGGATCTTTAATTATGGTTTCAATTTCTAAAAAAAAAAACTACCGCATTTATAGTTGTACAGTATTATTTGAAAAACCGGTTAATTAATTATTAAATTAATTTGTTAATTAGTCATAATAAATTAGTAAATTGTTTATTTTAAATATTACTATATAAATGCTTTTTTAAAACCAAAATTTTCGATATATTTCGAGTTTAGACTCGTGATAAAATGATGATTAATGAAATCAAATTCAAATGAGCGCGCGCAAGTATAGATTGTCGAAAAGCACTATCGATACTTACGCGACGACGAATCAGATTGCCGGAAAAGGCATTAGGTTTTTTCGACTTCGATTTCATCATCTTTTTAGAATAGGATTTAATTGAGCAATTGTGCATACCCTGGCCAAAGTTTCGGATGGAACAATTCCCATCCTTTTGAATCCATTTCATTCCGGAATTTGCATCGGAACCAGTTTCATTCCAATCTAATCCGAATTCGAACCAAAGATTCCTATCCGAATGAATCCGTAGTCGAAATAAGGATTCCTATCTGATTTTATTTGATGAAAAAGATTGATAGTCCGACTGAATCCTCGATTGAATCACGTTACGTCCTGAGTGGGTGAACAGGGGGAAAATTTGGTGACAGCGGTGGGATTTTTATTCGCCAACTTGTATTGCGAAGTAAAGAGAGAAATTAAGGAGACTTTTGACATATTTTTCTCACAGTTTAGCATAAAGTACTAGAAAATAACAAGCAAACTTAGGAAAGTATAAGGAAAGAAGCATAATGTAATTTTATAAATAAATGTAATTTTATCTTAATTTTAAGTTTGGTAGACTTGATGTCAAATACCTTCAATCTCTTCTCGCGAGGTGTGAATTAAATTAGAGGGTTTGAGGTCAGAGTTTAAATATTAATTAAATTTATTGATTTGAAAATCCCTCGGACGTTACAATCTTACAATCCGACCAAATCCGATGTGAAGTACTGTATTTCACATTCTTATCGATAATTTGAATGAAAAAGTATAATAACATCTATTTTTATTTAATAAAATGTTTAATAAAAAGATTAAGATTATTGTTAATTATTGATTCTAAAGTAACCGCGAAAACTGTAGTGTATATGAAATTGAAAATCCAACGAATAGGGAATAGGCGAAGTGAAAATAATCACAACTTTTCTTTAATGATAGAAGGGTAGGAAAATTGATAGACATAGCTTTTTAAGTTAGTATTAGTATTAGTATTAGTATTTTGTACTTTTAAAAACGTCAAATTGTATGGAGGAAACCAAAAAGTCTGACATTCGTCGTTCCTAGGACGTTTTAATGACGCCTTTGGATTTTTGTGTGACGACTGGGATAAAATCCTCCAAGTGTGTTATTAGCCAGCATATTTAGTACGTCAGTACCTCAATAAAAGAGAATTACAAGCAAAGTATCAACCACCAGGAAAACACACGTGAAATGGTAAAAGTCAAAGAGAAATTTATTATCCTTAGGGAAATTTATAGCAGCGGGTCACCTTATGACTTTGCAGCAATTTAGAAGAGACGAGGTACGTGGCGACGGCACTTTTTCTCGGCGTAAAGTTGACATTAATGACATACGTCAGAAAAGATTTTAAGATCCTATAAAAAATAATAATAAAAGTTTTTTATAATAAAAGTAAAAAGAAGAGATTGCGATTATATAGAAACTGTTTCAGTGAACTCGAAGTGTCTCGAAGTGAGTCACATCGGATGATGAAGCCAGATTCCCGAGCAGATTCCCGCTTCATCAATTGACTGAAGAATTTGTATTTTAGAATATTTCCAGAGATTTCAAGAGATTTTAAGGATTTTAGGAGATTTTAAGAAATTTTAAGAGATTTTAAGGAATTTTAAAATATTTCAATCAGGATTAAGATTCTCAACTCATTTCAAAATATTTTAAAGCTTTTCAAGGCATTTTAAATGAAATTAAAGAATTTGAAGGGATTTCAAAAGATTTTTCAATCTGCTAAGAAAAGATTCATAAAAAAATATTTCCAAATTTTTCTAGGATTTTTTATTTGCTTTTGCGCAATGTGTCCCGAATTGCCCTGGTGCCTGTCCCTAATTACCCCAGTACAGGGGCAATTCGGGACACTACACTCAATTACTTTTTCACACGCACCCAAACCTCTTGAAATCTTCCAAAATATATATTAAATTCTATAAAATCTTTTAAAATCCCTTAAAATCCCTTTTTTTCAGAAGTATTTTTTAAACTCCTTTTAAGCCCTTAAAATTATATTATCACTTCGAAACTCTCCGTTTATAGAAACAGTTTTTATTATTGAATTATTTTTGAGTCTAAAACGAAATTATTGAAGATTAAGGGGTTAGTCAAGTTTGAAAATTTCAAAAAATCGATTTTTTTTTTATTGCATTTTCTGGAAGTACGATATTTACCAGTTATTCTCAACATAAATACCTTATGTTTAGACCGTTTATATTTTGATTTAGTCCATTATATTTTTTGCGTATAATAATTGAAAACTTTAAACGCGTTTTTCTCAAAACAATGTTTTTCGTGCGGTGATCAAGATATCTAAAGAACGGCTTATCCGATCACTACCAAATTTTAACCAGTTATTTATAGCACTGAATTGTTGTCCTTGATCGAAGGATTTTTGATTTTGTCAATTATTTTGTTTTTTTTATAGCGAAAAAAAAAACGTTTTTTTAGGCAAAAAACAAAATCGTGTTTAAACGTGCGCCATTTTGTCGAAAATCAAAATATCGCTGAATGCTTCGATTAAAGACAAGAGTAAGGTGTTCCTTTAGCCATTGACACTCGAATTTTTTGATTCAAATGATCCTGTCATGAGGAGTATTGATCACCGCGCAACGAATGCCACAACATTTGTTTCAATGTAAATAAACCTGTCCTTGAAAAAAAATAGTAAAAATTGCCATTTTTTGGGTGCCAGAAACTTGACTAACCCCTTAACATATTTTACAATAAAATTTTTCATAAAATTTGTCATGACATTCTCTATTAATTTAAAAGTGAATTACCGTTGCGTCTTCCTGTTACTCACAATGGGAGAAAAAATATCATTGGTCCTGACTAGTCTTATGACCAAGGATTATCAATATTATTTCTTATGATTGCACCTAACCAGTTTATCTTCTCAACACAACGATCTCGCACTGGACAGTGTCCATTTCGTAAGGACGAGGGAAATTCAAATTGTCCCGTAGAAGGGAAACTAGTTCCTGCCGCGCGGGACGTCCTGCTGGAGCTCGTGTGATCCTGGGATAGAAAACTTGATTTGGTGAATTTTGATTATCAAAAAAACCCGATCCCGATCATGGCTTCGTTGAGGGAACGTGTGTAACGTGTTTCGCGTTATGGGTCGCTTAAGGAGTCCCAGGACCCCGTTAAGGGCATGGCTAAGGTCACAAACGGTCAATTCTTTGAAGCAGTTTGTCGCGTCTTCGGTTAAGCATGTACGTCACGGGCGTCTCTTGTCTCTTCTCTTCAAAAGAAAAATTGCAATAAAATGAAACCGATGTCGTGGAAATAAAGATCTTTTCGAACTCATGTTCCAATTTTAAAATTTCACGGTATTTTGCCTAAGAATTCACGGTTTTTCCTAGAATGTCATGCGGGCGCTAAATCGCGTGCCTTTGTTGATAATTTATGCTTATTGTAATTTTCAAAACTCTTATGTTGCAATATCTTAATATTCAATTATTTTCTCTTCTTCTCAAAAAGAATCCAGTCATAAAAACTGCTTCTGCATAATTTTGAGATCTCGAAGTGAGTGTATAATTTTAAGGATGTAAAATGAATACCGAAATATTTTTAAAAAATGCAAAAGATTTCAGAATATTCTGAAGTATTTTTGAAAATTCATAAGATTTTAAATGATTCCAAAATTCTTTTAAATCATTTCAAATTCATGTAAATCAATGATAAATGAACGAAAAACATAATAATTTGTTATCTGCAAATAAGAAAAATCTCGAAAAAAAAAGATTCTCATGATCCATGGAAAGAAAAGAGATAAAGTTTAATATAATCTTTTCAGAGAATGCGGTGAAATCATTCCAAAGTTTTTTCTGTTTCTAGAAAATATAAGGCAACTTAGTTACGAAATGCGTAATATCAGAACTTTGATACTGTGTTTTAAGATAGGAGTACAACTATGTGTGTCAACAGTTCTGATAGTCATAATTAATATGATGATAAATAAGTGATGCTCGTCATCTGCTGAGAACGCGATTGATACGTGTTTTTATGCTCACAATACTTATATAATCATGTCTCATGGAATTATTCGTGCATCTTGGCGCCATTTAAATTTTCATTTCGAAATAGGCTCACAATCACGCTTTAATTAATGATCATGCTCTTAAATACTTCTGAATACAATTATCAGTTTGACAACAATACGATTTTATAAATATAGGTCATTTCTGGGCGTTTTAAAAGGTTTTCACGAATTTTAAAAGATTTCAAGAGATTTTTACGAGTTTCAAAATATTTTATGAGGTTTAAAGGATTTTAAAGTTTGTCAGATTGGGTTGAAGTTTACGACGTCTACTCTGACGAACTTTTTACAAATACGAGCCCGAACGCGCGCTCTAGCGCGCGGAAATGATTTTTATTTTTTTTAAATTTTCCCGCGTCACCTGTATTGACCAATAAAGAATCAGTCCACGCATTTCGAGATATTTCGATATTCGATGTGTATGATCTTTTCAGAATAGGATCGAGCGCGAAGCGCGAGTGCCTTGATAATAATGTGTTCCTTTAGGTCAATAGTACTTTAAGGAAGTTCTACCGGTACATAGCTAGTCAAAACAAAAAGTTTCGTGAATTTGACTCACGAGGTAGTTGATGTGTCAACACCGCCTCGCTTTTTTTTAGTGTGAGTGTACGTAGACGCACACATACATCTTTAACCTACTAGCGTATACTCGGGTGCGGTGTTGCCAAGCCTACTCAACATCATGGTTTTTGTAACATTTATTTATATTTTCATGGATTTACAAGTACTCTTCTAACAATATTATAAGCTAAAAATATTTTTTAAATATTTTTCTCACATTATAAAAGATTTCATCGATATTTAACCATTAATAAATGTGTGGTGGGTAATTGAATGCAATGAAATGTTAAATGACGGAAAATATTTATTAAAATATCTTAGCTCCTAGGTACCCCGGAATCTTAAAAATTTGACTGATTTCTGACCGTTAATTCGTTTTACGGTAGAACCTCCTTAAGGCAGTATTCTACTTTGAACGCTCGAAAAAAAAGCTATTTTTGTGATTTTTTTTAGATAATTATTGAACATATTGATGTAGGGTTTGTAAGGCTTAATAAATACACTCTTGAAATACACAAAAAATTTTTTTTTATTTATTTTAAGTACTTTTTATACACAAAATGTTAGTTGAACACAACACCTCAATTAGCGGGTGGGCAAACGGTGGGAAAAATATCTCAACAGCGGGTGGTCTGAAACAAAAAAATCAAATATTTAGTATGATCCAAAAAACATCTGATAGAAAAATTTTTGGTTGGCATGCAAAAATAACAAAATGGCGGCTGAAAAACCAAAAAAAAAAAATCGTTGTATTTTTCGTCATTTTTTGTAAAAAAAATATAGTTAGAATTAAAATTTAACCAAAATTTTGCTACCAGATGTTCTTATATGTGTAAAAAATATGTGGTTTAAATTTTATAAGAATCGGTTAAGTACTTTTTGAGATTTTTTTCCCACGGGATGTAAAAACGTGGTTTCGAGAAAAACGCGTTTGAAGTTTTTTTAACTCAGAAATTATAAAAAAAATTGACTTACTCTTAATCAGCGATGCCTGTACCGTATAAAACACCTTCAGATAGTTCCAGTCGAGCATTTTCATCTAATTTATGTATTTATTTATTTATTTAATTATTTATTTATTTATTTATTTATCTAATTTATAGATTTATGACGGTCAGGTAGTTACTTTCGAGGGGTGAAAAATGCAGTTAGAATGCTTGGATCATTCTGGAATTTTAACACATTTTTGAATATATATACTTTCGAAAAATGTAAAAAAAAAAATTTTATTTTTCGAAAGTTTCAAAGTAGAATACTGCCTTAAGTAAATTAGTTTTTGTTTGCATTTCAAGTTGTAGTAACTTAGATAAAAAACACATAGGCACAAGCATCCCGAAGGGCGCAACACGGAGCGCGAAGCGCGACGTGCAAATGAGAATGTGCAGATTTTTTTATTTTATTTATTTTTTTGACATTTATTGGATTAAGAATATCAAAAAAAGTTCCCAAGTATTCTATTTTTCTTTATTTACTGACAGAAAATTACCCGTTGTTGTTCATAATTTTAAGATATTTCAAATGACTTTAAAAGGAATTTCAAGAATTTGATTCTAATGTTGAACAAATCAAATGAAATCCCTTAAAATTCCTGAAAATCACTATTAACCTTTTAAAATTCTTATATAATTTTAAAAATCTTATGAAATCTCTTGAAATTCCTTAAAGTCACTTAAAATATTTTGCAATCCTTTAAAGTCTCCTTAAAATTCTTTAAAATTCTATGCAATTTTTTTAAATCCGGTGAATATCTACAAGTAAATAAACAAACATTTTGGGTTTTGAAAAATTTGGAAACTTTTATTTAAAATTTTTATTCCAATAAATGTAAAAACAAATCGTCAGACATGACGTATGAAACTTCAACCCAATGTTTGTCAGGTAATTTTATTGAGGAATTTCAAAAGATTTTTAGGGATTCAAAAATATTTTATATATTAAGAAATTCCAAGAGGTTTTTAGGAATTTTTAGAGATTTTTGCGAATTTCAACTTGAGTTTCAAGGTATTTATGATTTTAATGGTTTTTGTGGATTTTTAAGTGATTTTAAGAGTTTTTTGGGAGTTTTAAGAAATCTTAACGAATTTTAAGGGATTTCGAAGGTTTTCGTGAAATTTTTTTGCGCCATTAGTTTTTTTTTTCATTCAATTTCAAATCATTCAAAAACCAATCAGGTTTCCAACAACAATGTATGCGAGATTTTCGAGACATTTTGTTACACCACTTTTTTAAGATAGGAAATAGGAAATTCTTGAAAATTTTTGAGAATCTGATCCTATCTTAAAAAAGTGATGTTACCAATATATCGAACACATTGTTGTCAAAAACCTGATTGGTTTAGAAACTGCGCGAATTTTGTGAATATACCGAATTTGAAAACTACCTTCAGATTATTTTCGTTGTCAAAACAATTACTAATAAAAAGGTTACATAAAGATAGAAAATAATTTAATGTGATAAAAATAATTATTTTTATGTAATAAATAAATTATTAGTGAAGCAAAAGAATATTTCAAAATATATACCTAAGGTTGGTGAACTTATAGTAAACTTTTCATGTTTTTTTTTATATCAGTTTTTAATATATTAATATTCTTAATATATATGTATAATTGTATACGTATATTTACAGTTCAGTTACCATCATAGAATTATGAGATTTTATGGAGTTATAAAGTAATTTTAAAGGATTTAACTACATATTTTGTGCAATTTTAAGGAATTTAAAAGGGTTTTACGAAATTTACTGAGATTTTAAAATAATATTAATGGGTTTTCGACGAATTTTATTAAATTTTAAAGGATTTTACAAAATTGCATGAAATTTTAAGTAATTTTCTGAGATTTTACGATATTTCATAGGATATTAAGTTATTTTAATGACTTAAGGGATTTCAAGGGATTTCATAAGATTTCATAGGACTTTAAGTAATTTTATGAGATTTGATGATAGTTTGGGAGAATCTAAGTAATTTTAAGATATTTTAAGAGATATTAAGTAATTTTAAAGACTTTTAGTGGATTTAAGGAATTTTACAGAATTTCGTGGAATTTTAAGTAATTTTAGAGGATTTTAAGTTATTTTAAGATATTTTATTTTAAGATTATTTTATTTTATTTTCTATCTTTATATAATAATTTAAGTTTTTTTTAAAGAATTAAGGGATTTTAAGTAACTTTATGGGATTTGATGATATTACTTTTATATGACATTACTTTTATTTTTAGAAATTTTAAGGCATTTTTTAACATTTCATTGGATTTTCAAGAATTTTAAAGAATTTAACGAAATTCTATGGAATGTTGACTAATTTTAAGAGATATAATAAGACTTCATGGAATTTTTAGTAATTTTAAGTAATTTTAAGAAATATCAATTGATTTTACGAAATTTAAAGAAATTTCATCAGATTTTGAAGAATAATAAAGGCATTTCAAGGAATTTTATAAAACTTATGGAGATTCCTGAAATTAGATAGGAATGACAAGTTTTTATATTTGAAGGATTAAAAATTCTCAATTATTTTGTTTACTAGCAAATGGTGTGAAAATGGGAAATCAATCGCGTGCAGAGCGCGCGGATCATAATTGCTAGTGTAATAAAATATTGATTGAAATTGAAAAAATTTTTATCTGAAGGGCCTACAATTGTTGATTTTTAAATTAAAATTATGTAGTAATGAATAAAATAATCTTGAACGAAAAACTGTTCTTTATTGTAAAAGTGAGCCTTTTTGAGATATTTGGAGTAATTTTCATGCCTAATGTCGCGAAGAGGAATTGAAGAGGGTGCGAGAATAAAGGAAAGTGCAAACTTGACTATAACGTAGGAGTGCATTGGTTACTGCTTATCGTTGTGATCGACTTCGAGGGGGTCGTTTGTCCCTAACTTTATATTGTCCGGAGCCCGTGTCTTGCCTTTTCTTTAGTCTGACACTATTTGTGGTCCATTATATGGTCGACCTCAAAAGAATAGAATTCGTGTTTGTTTGCTTCTTGTTCCGGTGTCACAATACACCCACTAAATATACAACTAGAGAAATCTGCAGGGTGCTAAGTACTGACCCTCCACTGTCCACGATAGATATTCCCCTCAAAACAGGAAGTCGGAAATAATGGAACTTTTCATACAAAACGATTTTAACTGATAGACACAAGGTGGAAATATTTTTAAAGAATTTTAAGGAAATTTACATTAAGTCGTGAAATGAGCTGTTGGACTTAATAAGACAATACCAGGTTATTGAATGGATGTCTCAAAAACGAGAGGAATATCAATTCAAGAATCGCAAGGAAGTCCCTTGAATAAATTATACTTTATTCTCTCGTTGGCAATCACAGTCGTATTCAAGGGAATGTGACGCAATAGGATTACTCCTGTTATTCTATCGTTTTACTTGTTTTCCTACGATCTTCCGACTCAAACCTGATTTTCACTTTCAAAAATATTAGCATTCACAAGTGATGTAGAAAATGTAATAAAATGCGAATGAATGGTTCTAGAATTTTGAAAATGATTGTAAAACTCTCTGAATTTTAATTTTTTTTTCTGGAACGTGAGGCATTCGTTCCATGGTCAGTTTTCAGTTTCTATATCTAATGATTTGAGGGCACTTGTAGCGACCAAAAGCAGAGACGTAAATAACTCCTGAAGGCCCATAAATGCGTTAAAAATCCTCCAAGCGTGACTTAATTTAATGTGTTTTCGAAGGGAGCCGAAAAAAATGAGAAGCAATACGTCGTACCCTACAAATGGAAACACTCACCAGTATAGGACTCTCATAAAGTTGAATGGAAAAACTGCTTTACGATTGACGCATTGGGAAATCGCGTTTTTTATGTATAAACACGATTTATTTTAGGTGTAAAATTTTTCTAAAGAGGCTATAAAATAAAGATAATAATTAAAGTATAGATAATATTAAATTTTAAGAAGACTGTAAATATTTATCGAATATGATTCCTTGAACTTGAAGCGAGACCGGAAGGCTAAAAAGCATATTATCATTTTTACTAAGAATTCGTTCTTCCCATGCTTTTCTTTGATAAAATAAATCAAGATTGTGAGCACTGATTCTAAGTTCGAAGGTTTTTATTTTTTTTAATTTTTTATGTTATCATTCGTAACGTTATCTCCAAACTAAGAAATATAGAGGCAAGATTTTTAAACTTCAACCACCCTTTTCAATATTGTCGAAATTTTAAGTATGTCTTGAAAAATTTTCTAGTAATTTAAGTAAAATTTAACTAACTTAGATTGAGAGAGTATACGCAACACCATATTATTAAAAATGGTATAAAGCTTCTCTAATTTAAATTGTATCACTGCTGTATACTGAATAGCAACCTGTTTGAACAGTGAGGTGAAATTCCAAACCAGTGATGATGATGAGGTTGAAGCACCATACGAAAATCATAAACCTGTAACGTGAAACAGCTGTGGGAACTGGACAATGTCTGACGCACGGCACACACAGAAATATATAATAATAAATCGAAGAAACGTTTCCCACATGTGCAAATGCCGATATAATGCACGAACGAATGAATCTTGTTAGGTCCTGACCACATGCGGTCGATCTTGAACCTTATACGAGGGACCACCGTGAGGTCAAACATCGCGCACGGTATCTTATTATTTATAACTGTGCACTTCTCCCTGCCTCACTCGTCTTTATTCGACGGCGCCGAAATTCAGATTTTTCCGAATTTTGTTTAAAACGTTTATGAACCGTGTCCGAGGGTTGGTTTCAGGCGGGTCGCTCGTCCGTGCGAATAGTCAGTAGGAAAGGGGACTATATCCACCCTTCAAGTACCCCTAAGGTTTACGCAGCCGGACCAGCCAGAATTCCCATATCCTGTCGTACCAAGCAGTAAATCTTTCCTGGGCGGAAAATAAAATTCCTTCGCGGTTGCCCCATTCCGGAATCTTCAATTGAATTCAGCTCTTTAATTAAGCAAGTGCCATCATGGCGACGCTACACGATTTTCTCATTATATTCCTTGAAACTCTTTACAATCATTTCAAATTTCATGAACTCCTTTAAGCATATTGAAATTTTATCAGGGTGGCTGCCAGATTCAATTTTTCAGTTTCCCTGACATCCCACTTTTACAAACGAAGTAGTTTAATCCACTTTTTACTTTCAGCCGTTCATTTAATATTAATTAAAAACAAATCTGAGCGATCTGGGCCTAAGTTTGCCAGATCTGCGTCCAGCTTGGGCCAGAGAACAATTTCCACACGGGATCTCTTAAAAAACTTTAAAATTATATGACAAAATTTAAAATTACTTAAAATCACTTCAAATTCGTAAAAATCTCTAAAATTAATTTTAAACCTCTTAAAATTTTTCGAAATCCCTTAAAATTTCTTAAAATTCCACAAATTCCTTCAAATTTCTTAATATTCCGTGAAATCCCTTAAAGTTTCACCATTTCTTTTAAAATTATACTCATTATCATTATAAATCCTTTAATTTTCACGAAAAACTTGTAAATCCCTTAACCCGTTGTGGTCACACCTCCGAATAATAACGTGTTGGTCATAAGGGGTCCGGTGGACCCCACGTGAAAAAACCGTTGCCATTCTCCTTCTATTTAATATATCAACTTTAATATATCATTTTTTTCATAATGAAAAAATACAAAGAAAAAATTTTTCAAAATCTTAACTTTTTCACATAAAAATTCATAAAAAATTCAATTTTTGAGATAAAGTGGCAATATTTTGGTTTTGTACTTGCAAGATAGTATACTTTTAAGAAAAAAATAATTTATAATAATCCGTCGAAAAAACCGCATTTATTTTGATGATTGAAGTGAGCAGTTTTGGTGAAATTTGTAAAATTAAAGAGGTAAGCGTTAACATGAAAATATAACACTAAAAAAATTTATATTTGTAAGAAAATTTTAGATATTAGATTTCAAACTTCGCCTGGGGTCAAATGGACCCCGAGTGACCACAACGGGTTAAAATAAATCTCACAATCTCAAAGTCTCAAAATCTCATAAAATTCCTAGAAACCTTTTGAAATTTTTTTTTATTTTTACAATCACCTAAACTTTTACAAAATATTTAAAAAATCAAAAATATCTTGACATTTTTTTTAATTCCACGAGGAAAATTAAAATTTCTTAAAATCATTTTAAAAATGTAAAAATTTCTTTAAATTTTTACAAGCTTCTTAAAATCGTTTATCACGAAAAAGTTTAAAATCCATTAAAATACGTCAAAATTTTTTAAAATTAATTTAATCTTATTGAAATACCTTAAAATTTGCTAAAATCTCTTGAAATTTCTAGCAACATCTTTAAATTCCATAAAACCCCACAAATGCCATAAAATCTCATAAATTCCTTAAAATACGTAAAATTATGTTTTCTTAAAATTTTCTAAACTTTTTTTAAAATCTCTTAAAATTTCACGAAATCCTTACAAAATCCCACGAAATATTTTTAATATCATAAAAATCTCTTGTAATTTCTTTAAATTCTCAAGAACCTCTAAAAGCCCTTAAAATGATTGAAAATTTCTTAAAATCTTATTTAAAAACTTATAGAATCTCAAAGAATGTCTGGAAATGCTTTATAATCCCTCGAAATCCTTGGAGATCTTCTAAAATCTTTTAAATAAACTATAATATATTATTAATAGATCAATTTTTATTTTCCCTGACAGCTACTCGCATTTCCATGACATTTCCCTGACTTCCCTGACATATATGGCGATACCCTGCTATGAAATCTATAGAAATCTCTGGATAATCCTTCTGATAACTCTTTTGAACACCTTTAAAAATCCTCAAACTTTAAAACTCTTTTAAATATGTCACTTAATTTTCGATGAAAATGTTGTTTCATCAGAATCTTCAAATCTGGTCTCGGGTTTTTTCCGATTGCAATACATGGTTACGGCGACGCCGCAGAGTGTTCAAAAACGTGATTTTTTGGTTCAAAATCGGCTACAGCTTACAATTCTCAACCGATTTGGACGTTTTTTTTTTATACTACTCGAGAATAGTTGTACAAGACCTTCTATAGAATGTATTTTTGAATTCAAGCCTGAATAATTATTTATATAAATAAACAATCAGGAAAAATGACACTTTTTGAGAATGTGACTTTTTTTTCTCCAAATATAAGACTTTCATAATGCAACTGGGCCTTGGAATCAATGTTGGTACTCATAAGGAACATATACAATTAATTTTAGTTTGAAGCTAATTTTTATAAACAAATTATATAAACAAATACATGGATGAGATGCTTAATGACACAAAAAATTTTTTGTTTGTTGAAAATGCTGAAATATCTCATCAGAATAATGCTCGTAACAAAAAATGACCATATATTAACAATTACTATTGTTATAAACAATTTTAATAAACAATTTGAATTTTTTTTTCATTTTTTCATAGAAATATGTTGCTTTTCTTATCCAATGGACGTAAAATAACTTTGAAACAGATTATTTAAAATAAAAAAATTGTATTAAATAAATATTTCTTATTGTTTATAACGAGAACTATAAACAAATTCCAAAATTAGTTATTTTCACTTACGAAAAAATTTTTTTTCAACTAAAACATCCTCTAGACAACCAAACAGTAATATTTCAAATTTTTAATTTGTTTTTGAGAGAAAGACAACATACTCATGAAAAGATGAAAAAAACTTCAGATGTGTTTATAAAATAATTATTATAACAGTAATTATCAACACGTAGTCATTTGTTATTATCGAAATATTACTGTTCGGTTGTTTGGAAGACGATTTAATCGAAAAAATATTTTTTTTCTGATAGGAAATGATTAATTTAGTAATTTGTCTATAATTTTTGTTATAAACAATTAGAAATATTTAGTTAATACAATGGCTTATTTTAAATAATCTGTTTCAAACATATTTTACGTCCATTGGATAAGAAAAATAACATATTTCTATGAAACAATGAAAAAAATTCATATTGTTCATTAAAATGTTTATAACAATAGTAACTATTCACATATTTAAATTATTTGTTATTGAAATATTACTGTTTGGTTGTCTAGAGGTTGTTTTAGTTGAAAAAAAATTTTTTCGTAAGTGAAAATGACTAATTTTGGAATTTGTTTATAGTTCTCGTTATAAACAATAAGAAATATTTATTTAATACAATTTTTCATTTTAAATAATCTGTTTCAAACTTATTTTACGTCCATTGGATAAGAAAAGCAACATATTTCTAAGAAAAAATGAAAGAAAATTCAAATTGTTTATTAAAATTGTTTATAACAATAGTAATTGTTAATATATGGTCATTGTTTGTTACGAGCATTATTCTGATGAGATATTTCAGCATTTTCAACCAACAACAAATTTTTTGTGCCATTGAGCATCTCATCTATGTATTTGTTTATATAATTTGTTTATAACAATTAGCTTCAAACTAAAATTAATGGTATATGTTCCTTATGAGTACCAACATTGATTCTAAGGCCCAGTTGCATTATGACAGTCTTATATTCGGAGAAAAAAAATCGCATTCTCAAAAAGTGTAATTTTTCCTGATTGTTTATTTATATAAATAATTATTCAGGCTTCAATTCAAAAATCCATTCTATAAACGGTCTTGTACAACTATTCTCGAGTAGTTAAAAAAAAAAACGTCCAAATCGGTTGAGAATTGTAAGCTGCAGCCGATTTTGAACCAAAAAATCCCGTTTTTGAACACTGTGCGCCGCCCATGCGAGTGCCACAAATCCTTAATGATGTAATTTTATGAATAGTATACTTTACAGCACACTATTAAATCTAGCTGGTCAGAAGCTGTTCGGGAATGATTATAACTGTAATTACCCTTTTAATTATAAAATGACGTGCAATGATCGTTAACGGGAGAAAGCAGAACAGTTGATCTCATAAAGATCATTGAATTGCAATAAAGTGGAATTGGCGGGTCGGTGAAATAGTGAGGTCTTTACAGCTCTTCGGCTCTAAAGAGTGGAGTAGTTACGATTTCGAGCACGACAAAGACGATAATTTCTTTCTCTGCAGGTCTATGTGCTGTAATGGTCAATAAAATGAAATCATAATCGATTTCTCGCCAATCGAATGAGACCCTGCGGCATAGTCAATTTGCCTCCGTAAGTGGTTTACATCTGACCAACACAGCATCGTAAAAGTATTCTGTATAATAGCATTTAAATCGCACTCCTTAGACTTCTTAACTTCTCAACTTCTTAACTTCTCAACATTTTAACTTCTTATTCGGATTTATGCGTAGGTAGACAAGAGCACGCATACCCACGAACCTGTCTGCAAACATTACGATATGCCCACGCGCTTGTTATTCGCAGGTGCCACGCCATTTTGTATAACACATATGTTGACTTATTAGTATATACAACATTATTTAGACTCCGAATCTAATTGCTTCCGAACTAACTTTGTTTGTTGAGTTTTATATTACAATGGATATTTTATTGCAGCATGTGTCGACGTATGGATCCAGCCGCTCGTAAAGCAGTATGACAGTGTCAAAAGAAAAAAGCCCTGTTATTACTTTATGAAATGAAATCATTAACATTCTGACCAATGGAGCTCGTTATTGGTGATAATCCTCAGGAAGGTGCTATACGTTTAAAATTAAATGGATATCGAATATATAGTGTGAACCCATGATAGTTTGACGCACGATTCCTTTTTTTTCTATAAGAGTAGTATTATGATTAGAAATTCATTATATGTACTTCTAGGAACCGTTTTTTCTTTTCTTAAGATTAAAGTATACTATGTATGTTGTGCGAAAATATCATTTTCAAAGACGTCATAAAAATAGTTAATTGTCTTTAGACTATTAATCACTATTGATTGCTGGCGCAGATGACTGATTAAGTATAGGTAAGAAAATGTGTTCTTTCTTTCGAAATGTATAGATAACAGTATTTGTTCGCAATAATGGGAAAAGAATTAATTTTGAAAAAAATCCGTAAATTAGATACGGTTGTGGTAATGTAGTATAATGAAAATCATCAGTCATCTGGTGACGATGTTTAAATAGATAAGAATCATAAATAACAACGGATTTTGCTTTTTTATGTGTTCTTAAGTATTTTTAATTTATTCTGTGAAGTACTTACACTTACCCAGATTTTGGTGCTTCATATTCCATCTTTGCTTCAATCTGGAAAATAATATCGATTGTTATTACCCTAGTAGAAATTGGTCTAGTTTTTCCTCAACACTCTCAAGTAACTCGTAGGGCTGAAATGGGGAAAAACTAGACTAGAGAAACTAGGTAGTGCCTAGTTAGAATCTAACTAGAATTTCTTGAACAGATTTGAATGAGGAAATTCTTGACTAGTAATCAATGAAATTTCCTCATTCAATACGAGAATAGTTTTTCCTTGCCAGTATCTCGCTACAAACTAACTAGGATTTCCTGCTCAGTTTTAACTCGAAAGAACCCTCTACTGATTTCTGACAGATTTTCCTCGCTTGGAACGAGCGCTTTTTTCCTGTCAAGGTTTTTGCGAGGAAAAGCTAGGGAAAAACTGTTATTAAATTTGAAATTATTACATTAGATTTTAAATAATAATATAAAGCTTTAATATAAAAAGATTCTCTCGTAAACAATAATTTTCCAAATTTCAATTTTCGCGAATTAAAACATTTTTTGAAACATAATTTTAAAAAATTGTAATTAAACAGTTTTCGTGATACAAATAGCTAATTAATAATACAAATATTGAAATAAAGTTTCGTGGAAGCTTTTTTTATAACAGATCAATTAAAAATTTTAAAATGAAACATTTTTAAATTCACTTATCTATAAATTGTTTAAAACAAAAAAAATTAAAAATATATTCCTCGAAATTATACCTGGCTTTTCAGCGATAAAGCTTGGCTGAGATTTTGTCAACGAAGTCCAAGCGGATAGAATAGCTCAGGTGGCAAGGTGCCCGGTGCGTGTATTAGGTTTAGGCTAGGGTTTAGGATTGTTAGGGTCGTCGGGGGTTCGAGTCCCCAGTGAGTGCGATTTTTCGAAAGAGTTTTTTCGTGCGATTATATGTATAAAAGACACCGTGTACGATTATACGTGTAAGAGAAAATATTTATTGTAAATTTTCCATTATATATTATTATTAAAGAGTACGTAAGTACCCTCGTAAGAAACTAACTAGATTCCTTCTAGATTTCCTATTCACTAGTCAGTTCCTTACTAGAAGCAGCGTTACATTCCTCACCAGTAACTGACAAGTTTCCTAGTTAGATACTAACCAGAAGTAGGGAAAAACTAACTAGAAACTTACCTAAAACTAGGAGCAATTTCTACTAGGGTATTATTATTATTATAAGATTTAAACATACTTTTACACAATTAAAAGGGTTTAGTCCCCCAAGGGCACTTAAACGCATCGAGTTTTAATCACTGAACTTTTAATTCGCTCCCCCTACATTTAAAAAGCCCGATTTGAGGCTCTAACAGTGGATTAGAGAATAAACGGGGAATCTTGGCGACTTTCATTAGCCCACATTAGGCGGCGTACTCACCGCAAAGGCGTTAATCTGGCAGAATTAATCTGACTCAGTTGGATGCTTTCCCTCAATATGCCGCCTACATCGTCAACTACTACGAGTACCTACGAGGACAAGGACGAGGACGAAGAACACCCTTCATTCGAGTCCTCTTCCCCCTCGCCACCTTCTCCATTTTACCCATTCCACCAATTGCTTGCTACTCTTTCTCACTCCCACAATTCCCTTTCTCTTCTCGCGTCGCTCGTTTGTACCCTCGTTTGTACCGGGGCTTCGAAGTGAGTTTGCTCGAGCTCGCTCGGTCGCTTCGCGACAACGATGCCAGCCACTTCAGACTCGTATCCCACAGGATCACGTGGCAGGATTCCATTCTGGCAACCCTCGATAGCCTCTCGGCGACGGCTACGGTTGCCACGGAGATGAGCCTCTCGCTTAACCATCCAAATCGGGCCACAAACCCGTGCGTGGAAAACCTATTATTAAAGCTGAATGAGCGTTCATCGCTTCCGAGTGTTTATACTCGGGAAAAATGGCGCTGGATTTTCAGTCGTGCCTACCAATCAGGGATTACAGAACA
>CAJFCP010026107.1:408676-419674 GCA_904066005.1 Synergus itoensis
AGATATCAATAGATTTTAAAAGTTGATGTAAAATTTCAAAAATTTTCTCGGAATTTTATGTTTGTCAGAGGATTATATGGAGAGATTTCAAAAGATTTTTACGATTTTTAAAAGATATTGTGGAATTTGACGAGATTTATAATGATTTTAAGGGATTTTAAATGTTAAGGAATTTCAAGAAGTTTCTAGGAATTTTTAGATATTTTCATGAATTTTAACGTGGATTTCAAAAGATTTATGATTTTGAAAATTTTTGTGGAATTTTAAGGGGTTTCATGGAATTTGATGAGATTTCTAATACTTCCCGTGTAGAAATTTCCAAACCTGGCCCAGATCGGTGATGAAACGCCCGGACCGATCGGGCACCGATCCGGTCAGGTTTGACAAGGTCTGGGCCTGGTCGGGCCGTGTGTTTCATCCCCGATCTGAAATCCCTCGATCGGGGCCAGATACCCCAATCGGGGCCGCAGCAAAATTTCTACTCAGGTTTTAATGGATTTTAAAGAATATAAAAGGAATTTTAATTGCTATTATAGAATTTGAAATAATTTCAAGAAGTTTCTTGTAAATTTTTTGAGATTTTTACGAATTTAAAGCGATTTGGAAGGTTTTCATGTATGTAATAAAAAATTTAAAAATGTTTCTGGGATTGAAAAAAAAGGAAAGAAAATTGAAAAAAAGGGAAAAGTAAGCTTCGGATTCATTCGGATTGAATTCGGAGTGATGCACGGATTAAAAAGGATGAAAAGAATAATTGAAAACCTCCTTTAGATTAGATCGCAATGAAATTGTTTGGTTTGGATACAAATCGCAGAATAATTCAGAAAATTTCAAATTGGTTCGGAATGAATTTCAATCACCAGGGTATATAAGTAAAATGGCAGTATCATATTTTTAAAAAATATATAAAGAGGGAGGTCAATAGATCGATTTAACTTTCATCAAAGAAGGCGTATTGTCCATTGTTGTAAGCATTAAAGGTGCGTATCTGGTTATCTGGTTGGTATTCCATTGTTCCTCCGATTCATAGCATCAAGTTGTCGATGGTACGCAATTTGCGCGTTCGACGACGCCAATCTTGGACATCGATATATGTATATGTATTTGTATGCTATACATTGTACAGATCTTAAATAAAATAAGCTATTAAATCCTCGACAGATTCTAGTAAACAATAGGAACATGGAAATTTATGAGACATAGGTTGCACGAGGGTATGTACGCTCGTCACATTCACATTGTAGCATCAAATTGGATAACTCGAAGCAATAATATTAATGGCAGCAATTATACGGTTTACGTCGATTCGAATCGATCATTCGAGGAAATGTTCCTTCGACTTGATAAAATTTACGTTCACGTGTGAATCAACGTGATATGTTCATTACTGACATTTACAGTCAAAAAGATTAACTGTTGAAAGTTTTTATCATTGTCTATACATTCATGAAGAATTGTATTTATATGCAAAAGAAGGCTGCAACAACCTTTTGCATGGAAAAATATTTTCTTTTATTCAAAGACTTGATATAATTATTGTCTAATGTCTATCATTAAATAAATTATTTGTCTTCAAGGTAGTATTTCTTAATTAGCGAGACAATGACGAAACTCAAACGAGATATCGTGCCCCTTTTTCTGCCATTTGTGTGCGCGCTTTTATGGTCCATGAATCTTTAATCGGATGGGGATAAACCCCTTGTTTGGAAAATGGTAAGCAGATACAGTTGTCATTTATACCTGTTCACCTGTGCTTGCTCATGTTGTTCTACATATACAATCACCCTGCAGTACAGTATAAATATATATGTATATACATGTAATGCTATTAGTAAATTAACGAGGAGAAAGAGATCTAGTCGCCCTGTACAGTCTCTTGCAAAATTGTTCCCTGTAAAGACTTTCAAATTACACTATTTACAAAAATTAAAGGATATAGAAAAAATTCGAAATTTTTACTCGTCTTTAAAATGGTCTGTGGGCTTCCAAAAAAAAATTTTATCATGTGACTAAAAATTACTTTTAGATAATTTAATCAGCTTTAATTTTAGCCCTTGGTGAGCTCCGTACGATGATTTGGCGCGGAGTAATCGTTGATCAAAGCAGAAAAGTCAATTTTAACTTTGACCGTCAATTACTCGTGAAAAAATGATCGTATAGCAAATCGAAGTAGGGTTTTGGAAACTGAAAAACATTCTCTATGACATGAAATCAGTGGCTATTGATAAAAAAAATTTTTTCCAAATGATAATGTTGACTGAAAAAAAGTTTAAAATTTGCAAATTTAAGGATATTTGGAAAATTTGGTATAACTTTCGATATAGTGGATGAACGAAGGATACCGTTGGTAATTTTTCAACCTTAATGTGTCCCTAAAAAACCCTCAAAGTTGCAAAGCGTTGCAATTTTGACTCCAGATTCATAAAGAGCGGGAAATTCTACGTTCAGATGAGGCATCATTTGTGGGGTCCGTTTGAGTTTGTTACGGCAAGATCGTGTAGAGATCCAGCCAGTCAAGGCAAGATCGTGTAGAGATCCAGACAGTCAAGGAAACATCATGTAGGGATCCAGCCACTCAAGGCAATATCGTGTAGGGATCCAGCCTGTCAAGGCATGATCGTGTAGAAATCCAGCCAGTCAAGGAAACATCGTGTAGGGGTCCAGCCAGTCAAGACAAGATCGTTTAGGTATCCAGCCAGTGAAGGCAAGATCGGGTGGAGATCTAGCCAGTCAAGGTAACATCGTGTAGGGATCCAGCCAGTCAAGACAAGATCGTGTAGGGATCCAGCCAGTCAAGGCAAGATCGTGTAGAGATCCATCCAGTTAAGGAAACATCATGTAGGGATCCATCCAGTCAAGGCAACATCGTGTAGGGATCCTGCCTTGACTTGACTGGTTGGATCCTACACGATCTTGTCTTGACTGTCGGGATCCCTACACGATGTTGCCTTGACTGGCTGGATCCCTACATGATATTGCCTTGACTGGCTGGATCTCTACACAATCATGCCTTGACTGGCTGGATCCCTACACGATCATGTCTTGACTGGCTGGACCCCTACACGATGTTGCCTTGACTGGCTGGATCCCTACACGATGTTGCCTTGACTGGCTTGATCTCTACACAATCTTGCCTTGACTGGCTGGATCACTACACGATCTTGTCTTTACTGGCTGGATCCCTACACGATGTTGCCTTGACTGGCTGGATCCCTAAACGATGTTGCCTTGACTGGCTGAATTTCTACACGATCTTGCCTTGACAGGCTGGATACCTTGCACGATGTTGCCTTAACTGGCTGGATCCCTACACGATGTTGTCTTGACTGTCTGGATCCCTACGCGATGTTGCCTTGACTGGCTGGATCTCTACACGATCTTGCCTTGACTGGCTGGATCCCTACACTATGTTGCCTTGACTGGCTGGATCCCTACACGATGTTGCCTTGACTGTATGGATGTCTACACGATCTTGCCTTGACTGGCTGGATCCCTAAAAGATCTTGTCTTGACTGGCTGGATCCCTAAACGATGTTGCCTTGACTGGCTTGATCTCTACACAATCTTGCCTTGACTGGCTGGATCCCTACACGATCTTGTCTTGACTGGTTGGACCCCTACACGATGTTGCCTTGACTGGCTGGATCCCTACACGATGTTGTCTTGACTTACTTTATCTCTACACATTCTTGCCAAATCATCGTACGGAGCTCACCAAGGGCTCAAATTAAATCTGATTAAATTATCTAAAAGATCTTTTTAGCCACATGATAAAAAAAATTTTTTTGAAGTCCACAGACCATTTTAAATACGAGCAAAAATTTGGAAAAATATTTTTTCGTTAGTTTTTCGGTGATTACTTGAAAACCGCGTGCGTTAAGGAATTTCACAGTCCAGATCTGAAAAGTAGTTACCTGGAGCTACAATTTCCTTTTTTTTATTTTCTGTACTACCATTTTTCTCCGAGTTATCCCATGTTGAAAATCACCCAAAAATTTGGCATTTTTTTATATCCTTTAATTTTTGTGAGTAGTATATATTCTATTATAAAACAAAGGTTGCGCTTCATAAAGATTTTGCTATATCGAAAATAAATACTCAAAATCTCGAGGTGACAAATACACAAAGACCTTTCAATTAGAATTGGCTCATCCACATCATGAGACATATTCTTGTATTCCTCGGAATGATGAAAAGTTGGTGGTTAGAGTTTCTGAATTGAAACTGTTTAGGCGATAACCATTGGAGGGCCTCGGTCAGCCGCGGTGTCTATTCACATGGCGATTCGGCCTTTCATGGATATCAGGTTGCCCATTAGTGGGAGGCGGACAGGAGAGGCTGTCCAGTAATTACAGCTTAATTAATCCTCCCGGCCTCTTGGCTGCCCGACTGATTACACCAACCCCCTGAAAGGAAGCACCGTTCCTGCGACCTACCTTGCCGCAAATTCTACGGTTTCAATTCCAACCTCGTTCTGGTTACCAAAATATAACCACAGGTTAGTTCTGAATGCGACCCAGCTTTCAAGGATAACATCTGCGACACGACTGACTCTCCGACATGCCTTACGATTTGCATAAAATCATCTCTCTTAAATAAAAATTGATAATTCCAAAATTAGATCTGCCTCATATTGTCCAAGTCGAAATTTTAAACCCCTTTCAGCCCATCAAACTGACTCTTTAGTCATGCTTTAGTCATGCTTAACTCTCCACATGCTCTTTTGTCTAAAGTTCATAGGTATATATTTATATCCATATTTGTTAACAATATAAGTATCAGTTAATTTTCTAATGTATAAATATTTATTTTACACTTTCACAAAATAATTAAATATAAAAAATGTTATTAATTATCTATTTTTAACCAATGTTTGGTTTTGCCGTGGAAAACTCTTCGCAATGCCCTTTTTCATTATCAACAATATCACAGTTTTATTGCCTTATTTTAAGGTGGATCGAAATACCAGTGCAAGATTTGTATTAATGAAATATTACTATTATATCATTGCCCCACAAATGCCTTATCATATTCAAATATTCTTATTGAAAATAGAAATTCCAATAAGGACCTCGTCAGAACCCCACTTTATAAGTAAGGCTAAATGGATCAATAAAATGCCTGCAATTTTCTATTAATATAATGTATTTAATACACAAAAAAGTGAGAGGAAAATAGAAGTATATATAGAAGCAACAGGGAGCAAAGAGCTAGAGTGAGAGTGAGAGTTTCCCCTCAATTGACACGAGAATTGCGAGTACGCGCTAATGTTGGCCGCGTGACATATGGCCGCTACTGATTGCACCGCGGTTTCACTTTCAACCCATGCGGATTCGCCACCCACCCTCTGAATCTCATCCCACTTTGGTCTCTTGTATAGTATTAACCACGACCCGTCGTAGTTCCCCATTTGAATTAGTGCACGTCCGGTCGATGCAGAACCTGGCACACAGGCCAACTAAATCGTAACCACACGGAACGAGTGTGTGTAGTGCTCAGAAAAAACGAGGGTGCTTTCTGATGGGGCGAGGGGTGAGAGGTGAGGGCACGCACGCACATTCAGGGCCAAAGAAGAAGGTACGAGGGTTGGCTGGTGCCCCACGGGGACCTCCATTGTCCGGAATACACTGATTAAAAACCCATTCCCCCGCCTTAGTCCCGCTCGCTCGAATCCCAATTTCTAGCCTACGTATAAGGTACAGTGTTCGTCATGTATGCCTTAACATTTTTCATATTCGCATCTCACTCCCTCAAATTTGAAACAAACGAGAATGAGTGAGAGGCATGTGTTAAGGCATACATGACGAACACTGTAGGGGAGAGTAGGGTAATGGCGAACACCTAAGCAAAAACTAAAATAAAATAAAAATTTAATGAAAAATCAAAATGTTTACTTTTGATTATTATTAACTAACAATTTTTATATAAAATAATGTAGCTTTTATTGCTAAAATCACAGAATAATGTAATATATAATGAAAATAAAAAAACACTAGAATTCGGAATTACCCCACGACCATGGGGTAATTCCGAACGGCTTTTTGTAAACTTTCTACGCTGTACTTTTTTACGGTTTTCCGAACGTAATTACGTGGCATCTGTAAAATATTATGAAATGAATTGAAATAAAACATTATAAACATAAAACGACTATTAACGAAAAAAACACTAGTATTCGGATTACCATGGGGTAATCGCGAACGTTCGGGATTACCCCATTTGCAAGGTTCGCCATTACCCCACTTCTCCAAAAGCGAGAAAAAAATTTTTTTTGAGGTTAGAAAGAACTAGAAGAAGAAGTTCATGGATTTCAAACAATTCTCAGATCTGTATTTATTTGTACTCTAAGCAATCGTAATTTAATTATTTATACACGTTCATTTATATTCATTTGAATCCACTAAAAAAATTAGATCAAAAATGTCGAAAATATTTGATTATACTTACCATGAACAGCGTGATCGGTTTCGCTCTACCACTGCCTGTCCGAAGCTACTTCTACTATTGTCCTTTGATTGGTGGAGGGGCAAGATCGGTTTTCCTTCTCGCATATAGCGAAACGGCTCAGTTCGGAATTACCCCGCGTTCGGCATTACCCCACTCTCCCCTATATATATATAAAGTTTGCGACAACGGCCATACCATGCTGAAAGCACCACTTTTCGTTGAAAAAGGCTGTTGTTCAATTAATGTACATAATTAATGCAATTATCCGATTGTTACACTTTCCAAGTCACTGGAAAACTGGTAATATAATTCCAATATATAAGCCTGGTAAATCTAGTATTGAGCCAAGTAGTTATAGACCTATTAGCCTTTTGCACGAAGAAAAATGGAGTTTCAGTTTAACTATCTGGAGTGTAAAGCTGACTATATTGCAGTTTTAACTATAGGACAGCACTCTAGATAGTATAGCTTAATATCCGCGAAGTGTTAAAAATGGGTTGTCAGCTTGATCATACCAAAGTATAAGTTTTACCAAAATTGGAGCAAATTGGCGGTAACTTTGCGCCGACGCGTGGAACCATAACGGTCATGTGATCTTTCAATTTGCGCGCACATTTCGATTAACTATCTCAGAGTGTAAACCTAACACTCTGAATATATTCAAAACTAACTATAAAATTATTGTCAGTCTGAATACACGAAAAAAATTATGGATGGTACTTAGTACTATCTAGAGTGTCAAGCTGATTGACTAAATTTTGACACTCCAAGTTTAACACTCCATTTTTCTCCGTGTGCCAAATTAAAGTAAATTAACAGAAAAGATAATTCTTAAAAGACTCAGTGACTTCGAGAGTAAAGAAAAAATCATAATTAATAGATGAACAATTCCGCTTCAGAGCAGGACATAACACTGTACAACAAGTATTACGAATTGTTAATGACATTAGTCTTAATTTTAATAAGAATATGGTAATAGTAATGTTATTGCTAAATGTAGAAAAGGCCTTTAACTAAGTTTGGATGGATGGACTGGTATATAAAATGATTAAATTTAATTATCCACCTGTCTTAATTAAATTTATATACTCATATTTGCAAAATAGACATCTTGTTGTAACCGTGGATGGAGCAACTTCTAGCAAGCGTAAAGTTAGAGCAGGTGTACCCCAAGGTTCGGTGCTGGGTCCTAAACTTTATAATATTCATTTAAATGACATATACCTAAATTTCAAAAAACACAAATATCACTCTTTGCAGATGATACGGCTATCTATTCTCATTCTTTTAATGCTATCGTAGCAGCGAAACAAGTCCAAATACATATGAATTTACTGGAACAATTTTATCGCAAGTGGAAAACTAATCTGAATGCCAACAAAACAGAACTCACTGTCTTTTCTAAAAAAACCAAGTCACAAACAAATTTTTCAGCCAATTAAGGTGTATGGATATGACATTAAACCTGTAAATAATGTCAAATACCTAGGAACTCATCTAGACTCAAAACTTCTATTCAGAAAACATATTAGAGAAACACTAAGGAAAACTTATGCAGTACAAAGAAAATTGTATCCATTAATGTCAAAAAATTCTACTCTGACGACGCGAAATAAAAAACTGATATACAATATGATTTTGAGACCAATCATGGTTTATGCGGCACATGTTTGGTGTAGTACTTCAAATACAAATCTCAAATTATTACAAATATTTCAAAATAAACAACTCAGATTAATCCTAAATGCTGATAGATATACCAGAATTACTGAACTGCATGCTAGAGCAGACACACCAATGATAAAAGACTATATTATATCTTTAGCAGAAAAGTTTTATAAAAACCATTTATGGCCAAATCGACTGACTAGAAATATTAATGAGATGCGTAGATCTAATCTACCATTTCGATTAAAACATAAACTACCTTATCAGGTCCTATTATTCTTTAATCAATAAATTTAGACTAAGACAAAGTGCCTATTGGATAATTTCCTAACAATTTTTTTTTTGATTCTCCATAACTTTTGACGGATTAACATATCTACTATAGATGTTTTTTATTTTGAAATTCATGTAATAATACCTAGATTAACATATACATATTAAAATTTTCATTTGCGAAATACATTTGAGGATAACAATGAAAATATTACATTTAAGCTTGATTTTTTTACTCATATTTGATATTTCAGTTATTTTTTGCATTAAAAATATTAGAATTGATGAAAAATCTGTAAAAATATATTTTCTACTTCAAATTTAGTTATGTATAAATCATATATTATCTTTTATAAGTAATTGTTGTGATGAATTGAAAAAAAAAAATAAAAAAATAAGCTTTTTATATTTTTCAATCTCTATTCTTATGTCAGTGTATTTTGAAGCATTAATTACTGATATAGTCATGATAATATCCACTAATGTAATTTTAAAATTAAAAAAATAAAGAATAATGTATTTTTATTCTAATACGCAAAGTAAAAAGAGACTTATATGATTGTAAGTTTTTTTTAATTTAACTTATTTTTTTAAATGAAAATACAATCAAATACAGTCAATTAAACGAAAAAATAATCTAATAACATTTTAAATTTCAACTATAAGCTCACAATTTTCTTAAACAATTTAAATATCTAACTAAAAGAAACATTTTTTACAACTATTGCTATAAAAATACAATCAAATATAATTTTAAATGTTGAAGATTAAACTTAGAAAAGAAATATTGTTAGCTAAGACAACTTCTCTTTTCCTTTGCCTTCTTGTCAAAGAGTTCAGTAATCGTATTTTTAAGTTCCATTTCACTAAAAATTAAAAAAATAAAAAATTTTTTAAAAATAGTCGAATATGCTATAACTAAAATATAAAAAATAAGAATTAATTATTAATTATAAAATATAATAATTATACATTAATTAAATGTTTAAGTATTAAATTAATGAGAAAAAGTATTAATTATTTGAGAAAAAATGTTTAATTAGCGTATTCGACAGTTGTCGAAGTATCAAAGTTAATATATTAAAATATTATAAAGGGAAATGGTTAAGGTAATAGAAATCATTTAATGAAATTGAAATTTTTAATGTGAATCATTGTCATTTATTTAATTTCAACGACTAAAATATATTTTAAGGTCACATTAAATATGAATAAAAAAGAGGATTAAAGGACAAGTTAGGTTTCTTAAAATGACAAATTACAAGACCTGAATCAATGCGGAAACATAAAGTATGTATGTTTCGTTTTCAATAAAGGCTCTCGAGATCGTATATAAAGCCGCCGATTCTTGATCGAACGTCTGCATCGTGGCACTTGTAACATCGGTGATAAACGGCAATCTGTCCGCCCGGCACGATCGTGATTATGATTGAGGATGATTGGATGAAGCGAAAAGTACTCACTGGATACTTTTGCGTCAGCGAAGGTAGCCGCGATCACTGGTCAACCACATGGCGGATAGGAGAAACGAGAAACGAGAAACGATCCCCATCTACGTGCATCATTAGTCCTGTTGACACCCCTCCGCGATTAAGTAACGATGCATCCACATGGAGAACCGAGTCTCATGTTTCCCTGATAGGCAATAAAATGACTCGCATCTATATGCGAGTCATTTCAAGCCATTCCAAGTCATTCTTAGCTCCGTTAGGACGAACGTCCTTTTGCGGAAATCGGAGTCTTGAACTCGTTTCTAATTTACGATGTCTCACGAAACTCTCTTCCGCCTACTTTTATAAAAGCGCCGCAGATTGATTTCATTGACAAGCCTTATTGAATCTATAGCTTTACTATATACCATAGTGGTAATGTCATTACTCATTTACTCATTTACTCATTTATTTTTATCACTGCTTGTATGCACCGACTTCGTGCAAGGTGGCAACTGATTAAAATTAATAATATCGGCACCGTTCCTTTACACCTGGTTATTGAAACCTGCCGCTTTCCAGTTCGGCGACTTGGAGCATGCTGTTTTAAAAATTAATAATTTTTAGTCTGCAGGGATTATAATGAAGGTACATATATAACAAGTTCGATCTAGTTTGTATCTTCGACAGGGTGGTCTTTAAAATGACTAATAACAGCAAGTAATCGAGACAAATTTATATTATTCTTTAGTAACCCTGCTGGCGATAGTTTCGGATAGAAAAAATTTTATTCTATTCATTCACGGAGAAAACTAGATATTGAAAAATAGATATTGAAAATGTTGATAGTCAACTGTAATATCTAGATATTAGCTAGTATTATCCGAAAAAAAATGTTCAATATACAAGATATTGCCGTGAAATTTCTTTTGATATTAAGTTATTTAATATCTTAGATATTGAAGCATAATATATAGATAGTGAATTCATAAAGTACGCGCGGGATAACTCAGATGACGCTGTCTCGGGAAACTGCGTTACCATATATACGTCACGTTTTGAAATGTATAACCTGTATAACGTATAATATAACACTGAGAAAAATGTTTGGTTCGGACAACAAAACGTTTGGTTGCTATAGAAGCAACAAAAATTTTTGGTTGTGCCAACCAAATCTTGG
>CAJFCP010026109.1:45632-64540 GCA_904066005.1 Synergus itoensis
CCACATAATCTTCCTCTAAATTTCAAAACATTTCAAATCCCTTAAAATTCTCTACCTTTAAAAAATCTCTTAAAATTTCATGAATTCCGTTCAAATTCCGCGAAATATCCTGAAGAACCTTAAAATTCCACGAAATCTTTTAAAAATTCTAAAAATCTTTAGAACTTTGTAAAAATCACTTGAAAATTGTCAAAATCCATTGAAATGCCTAGAAACCTTTTGAAACTCTCTAAAAAAGATAATGTAACGAAATATGTCTCTAAAATCTCGCATAAATTTTATTACAGTTTCAAATCTGCTCTCTAAATTTGAGTCAGTGAAATTTTATCGGTTTTTGAATGACTTGAAGTTGTAAGAAGGAAAAAAAATAATCGTGCGCGTAGCGCACGTGTTGGTTTGCTAGTGAGGTAAAAAAATAGAAAGTCTATATCCCTATTAAAAAAATACACGTATGTTTATACGTATATTAATTACGTATATTTCTACGTATCAAATTCGAACAATTTATACATAGATTAACATGTATATATAAATATACGTGTTTTTATATACGTACAAATCTACGTGAATTTAAGCAGGGATGTGAAGTCGCACGATCTTGCATGAAAATTTGTTATTAAATTATTTAATTATTTTTTGCATCCAAGGCAACAAAATTTCATTTTAAGAACTGAGTTCCAGCGGATCCATTTGCTTGCTACAAATAAGAGGCGGGAACTCATGGCGCTTGGGAGAAAAAAAAGTAATAAGGCGTGGTCAACCTGAATACTTTACTGAGTTCCATAAGATTTTAAGGGACCTACCAATGTTTGACACGTTACTGTCTGAAAGTAACGCGTTACCTTTACGTTAAAATTAAAATTAATCATATTTTTAAAATTATTTTTATAATCAATAAATATTTTGAGTATTTATATTTATATATTTTATATTTCTTGTCCCTTTTTGAGTTTTTTATATTTTTTTGTTTCTTATATTTGAATTTTGTTTGAATTTTTCTATAATTTTTCATGACGCATTTTAATGGAAAAAAAATATTTTGTTGGTACACCGGTACTGAGTAGGAGATTGCAGAACGATATATACATAGATATACATAAATAAAATTGCATCATATAGAGCAGTAGAGTTACTGTAAAGAAAGCACACCATTTGATTGGTTTTCTTGATATTTAAATATTTAATCTAATACTCATTCCAAATTTTTATAAAATAACATTTGGTAACGTGCGTTACTTAGCATTACCGTTACCAAAAAATTGTAACGCGTTACCATTACCGTTACCAGAGCCGAATTTACCCTCAATGCCGCCCTAGGCCACTGAAAAATGTGCCGCCCTTTCTACAAATTTTATTATAATTCTATGTACTATAAACAGAGAAGCAATTATGTAACTTTTCACTTTCACTTTCACTTTTTTGTTTCCCACTTTTTGATTTTCACTTTTTCCAAATACACGTGATGTTAATTTTGACGTTTTAAACGTCACCGACTAAATTGGATTGAAATTTCAGATTTCTACTCTGACGAACATTTTTTATTTATAAATTTTTTTTACACTTATTCTATTAAGAATATGAAACAAAGTTTCCAAAACAAAAAACCAGGCGTTTCCCGTGTTTTTAAGGGATTTCAAGTGACTTTAATTAATTGCAAGGAATTTCATATAGAGAATTGAAGTAATTTTAGGAAATTTCAAGATATTTTAAGGAATTTTATTTGATTGTATGAATTTTCAAAGCATTCTTAAAAGAGTCAAGTGATTTTAAGAAATCTCGAGGAATTGATTCTAATGTTGAGGAAACCAAATTAAATCCTTTAAAATCCCTTAAAATCCCTTAAAATTACTTGAAATTCTTTAAAATTTTGTTAATCTTCTGTAAATATCTTAAAATCATTAAAAATATATCAAAATCCCTCAGAGTTCATTAAAAACTCTTAAATTAACTTGAAATTTTTTCAAATTCCTTCAAATTCGTTAAAAAATCAGTTAAAATGTTTTAAAATTTCGTGCAATCTCTGAAAAAAACTTTTTTGCAATGCTTTAGAGTTTCTTAAAAAATTTTTTAAATATTACGAAATTTTTGGAAAATTCCGGACAACATCTGGTAAATTTTTGCTAAGTAAATACATAAAAATCTGGGGTTTTGAGAATTTCGGAAATATTTTTTGATATTTTTTGTCAGACTATGTATACGTCTGAAACTTCAACCCATCAATACCGAATAATTGTAAGCGGTTCACATATTTATTTCTTATTTGTCGTTTTCATGAAAAATTTAAAAAAATTGAAAACTTGGAATCTTGAAAAACGAAGTGGAAGTGGAAGTGAAAAATTACATAATCGCTCCCCAGGTCTTCACTGGAAGTGCTCCCTCTGTAAGTGTGCTGCGAAAAATTGAGCGCGAAAATGAAAACTGTGTTTTTCAATAGTAAATATTTTTTTTTTAATATAATTTCAATATTCTTCAAAGAAAAAAAAAATAAAATAAAAAAATATTTTCAGCAGCCGTGCTGCCCCTCAAACTTTGCCGCCGTAGGCCCGGGCCTTTTTGGCCTCTAGTATAAATACGGCACTGACCGTTACTAAAAAAAAGTAACTTTTTTGATAACGCGTTATAAGTAACGCGTATTATTTAAATGAAAAGTAAGGAAGTATAAAAATGATAGGATTCTGACGGGGTCCTGGTCAGTTTTCCCTAGTTGCGAGCCCTATTAGTTCTAATGTGGTCTTGATCTGAAAAAAATATTATAAAAAATTAGGGTTGCCATACTTCGGCCGGTTTTGGACAGTTTGACCGGCCGAAACGCGAAGAAGCCGGCGGAACTTTCGTAATGAAAAAGAAAAAAATTTTAACTTTTTTTTTTAATCTCAAATGCGTGATTAGTTTTGATCAACTGCATAATTTTTAAAAATTTTCCTGCTTTATTATAAGAGTTTAAACCAAATACTACGCATTTAAGTATTTTGATGTGCAAGTTACATCATGCATGATGTTTACGAAAGTACGAATTGAAATATTTGTAGAAAAAATATATTTCTAAATATATTTCTAAATATAAATATATTTCTAACTTGAAATTTGTTTTTAAAAGTTTATCAAAATTATTGAAAAATAGAGTTGAACGTACGTTATTTATTTTAATTTTTTAATCGAACTGCCGGCTGAATAAAAAATGGATACATATTAAATATATTGAAACAAGTGATTTTAAAGAATCTTTAAAGAATTTCAAAATAATTCATGAGAGTTTTAAAATTTTAGAGTACTTAAAAATGTTTCAAGTATATTTCAAGAGATTTTAAACAATATTAAAGAATTGTAATATTTTAAAGGATTTTCAAGAGCTCAAGGTTATTTTATAAGCGATTTAAATAGATTTAAAATGATTTTTAAGAAGAATTGAGGCGAGTTCCAAGATTTTATATAAACTGGAAGCGCAATTGTTGACGAGCTCGCAGAGCCTCTCCTCTCTACTCCTCACCACCCCTCATCTAAAGGGAGCGACCTAATTTCCCAGAAAAACATTCATCCAAGAAATAATTCAAATCGCGGTAGCAGTGAATATGCATATATATAAATTACTATAGTAATAATTTACACATTTTCTTAAGTTTCTCAAGGGATTTTAACTGATATTAAAAATTTTTTAAAGATTTTAAAAGAGCTTTCAAGAATTTAAGGATTTCCAAGAATTTTCAAAAGATTTTAAGTGATTTTAGGGAATTTAAATATTATATTTCAAGAGATTTTGCAAGATTTCAAAGATATCAAAAGATTTCCTAAACGAATTTCAAGAGAGAATTTAAAGCGGTTATTTAAATATAGATTTCAAATGAAATTGAAGATTAATTTTTAAAGAATTTCACAAGAATTGAGGCGAGTTCTAAGATTTTATATATATAAATTACTATAGTAATAATTTATACATTTTGTTAAGTTTCTCAAGGGATTTTAACTGATATTAAAAAATTTTTAAGGATTGTAAAAGAACTCCCAAGAATTAAAAGATTTTCAACAATTTTCAAAAGATTTTAAGTGATTTTAGGGAATTTAAAGATATTTCTAGAGATTTTATAAAATTGCAAGGATATATTAAGATTTCCTAAAGGATTTTAAGAGATTTTAGATGATTTTAGGAAATTTAAAGCGATTTCGAGAGATATAAGTGATTTTAAAGAGTTTTTAAGGAATTCCGAAAAAAAATTCAAAATATCTTCAGGATTTTCAATTATTTAAAAATATTTTTAAATATTGTAAGGGATTTTTAAAGATATTAAAAAATTTCAAATAATTTTAAAAGAATACAAATTTAGGAATTTTTAAGAAATTTCATAGTTATTAAAATATGAGTAAAGGATTTCAAAAGATTTCAAGTGATTAAAACATATTCAAAATATTAATATATTCAAAAAAGTTTCAAGATTTTGAAGTAATTTGAAAACAAAAAATGTTTTCAAATATTCTTTAATAAAATCTGTTAGACCTCTTGAAAAATCTATTAAAGTTACTAAAAACCCTTGTAATTTTTTTTATGTGATGAGAGCAATTAACATTGTTTTCCCAACTTTACGCTCCTCTCTTAATCTGAATTAGTAAGAAATTACTAATGAATTAGTCATGCCGATTCGTTCAAAAATTCACTTTAGTAAGCATTTTTACTATCAATTAATTAAAAACTACTAATTCACAGTAAAAAAACAACTAATTCATTTAGTAAGGGTAACTAAATCAATTAGTGAGCCTTTTACTGAATGAATTAGTAGTTTATTACTGAAAATTAGTATTTTTTCACTAATTGATAGTAAAAATGCTTACTAAAGTGAATTAGTAAACGAATCGGCACTATTTTATTAGTGTCCGTGTAGTAGAAATTTCCAAACCTGGCCTAGATCGGTGATGAAACGCCCGGCCCGATCGGGCCAGGTCTGGGCCTGGTCGGGCCGTGTGTTTCATCCCCGGTCTGAAATCCCCCGATCCGGGACAGATTCCCCAATCTGGGCCCGATCGGGGCCACAGCAAAATTTCTACTCGGGTATCTTCTTACTAATTCAGACTGAGAGAGTCGCAATAATAAATATTTGTTACTAAAACTAGACAATGATAAATAAAAATATTTATTATTGTGAGCATAAAGCTAGAGAAGCTTTTTTTAATCATGCAACGCTAAAACTCAAATCCCTCGAAGATATGTTTTAGTATAGTGCGTTTTAAAAATTTCTTAGAATAATTAAAACATTGTTAAATCCCTCCAAGTCGTCGACGAATATGAGTTTCAAATACCAAGGTCAAGGTGCAAGGGGAGAATTCTGACCGGTAGAGTAATTTCACCCCAATCAGGGGATACAGGGGCGTGATCTAAACTGCCCTTGAGCCAATGGTTGCAAAATCCTTGAAGTATCTTAGAGCTTAGGGAGAAGAGTAAGGCGTGGTCTACTTCAAGCCTTTATGGGCTACCCAAGGGATCACACTCCACACAAAAGATCTGAAAATTTCCAGTCAATTTTAATTGTTCATCAAGTTCGGATCGTTTTCCTTTCGTGCTCGTTTATACACACAGTCGAAATGTCTTCAGGATTTCCATCAGCTTTTCCTCAGCAGCAGCAGCAGTTTCAGCAACAGAAACAACGAGAACTGGACCTGCAGATGGAAATTCACAAGATGCAAAAGCTTCATCAAGAGCAACAACAGAAGATGTACCAGGAACAACTCAGACAGCAGCATCAGCAGCGTGAAATGTTCCTGGAAGGGTATTCTTGCTTGTTCCAGACTCCATCAACTCCTCCATCAGAGAAGCAACAGCAGCTTCAGCAAGAAAAACAACAAGAAGTGGACAGACAGCTGGAAATCCATAAAATGCAGAAACTTCATCAAGAGCAACAACAGAAGATATACCAGGAACAACTTAGGCAGCAGCATCAGCAACGTCAAATGTTCCTGGAACCGTATTGGGCTGCACACCAAAAAGACTCTTCTAGCTCAACAAGTAAGCGGAAGTGAAAATTCAAAAGTGTGATATGTGCAGTTTTTGAAATTAGTTGGGTGATAAACAGTTGATAACAGTGGATTAGGCCTACTGGGGATACCACTTTAAAAAAAACGCGCCTATTTAATACTCTACCTCGTGGGTGGTGCGGAAAAGAGTAGTAGAATTAATATTCCTGAATATGAGGAACCGTTCACTCAAAATTAATTAATTAACTCATATATGTGATTCTACTGATTTTGAATCTTCTGATGATTCTATACATATATATTTTTGAAAAATCTTTTGACAATCGATTCTGATATCGATTAGAAGTGTGGAAATTAATTGATTCCTCTAGTGAACCCCCTCTCGGTATTTAAAAAATTTAATTAGATTTCATCCAGGAATATTAAAAGATTTCTATATATAAGTTAAAAGGAATTTTTAAGGACTTCATAGAATTTAAAGAAATTTTATAGAAATTTCAAGAGTGAAATGACAGGGTGGCCACATGTCAGGGAAGTCAGGGAAAAAAAAATTTGTCAGGGAAGTCAGGAAAATGTCAGGGAAATGCGAGTAGATGACAGGGAAACTAGAAATTGACATTTATGCTAACTACGTTATTTTTTTCGTATTACATATATAATTTTTATAGTTTATTTAACAAATTTTAGAAACTGTCAAAGGATTTTGAAGGATTATAAATAATTTCCAGGTATTCTTTCAAATTTTCTAGGCTTCTAATGATTTCAAGACTTTTTCAATAATTTTAATTTAAAGAATTTTAAGAGGTTTCTAGGAATATAAAGTGATTATAAGAGATTTGTATAATATTTAAAAGATTTAATTCAATTTTAAAGAACTTCAGGAAGTTTTAAGAGATTTTTAAGGAAGTTTAAATTTAAATTCAATTTTAATTCATTTAATTCATTTTAAGGGTGTTGGAGCCAAGTTCTAATCTAAAAATTCGATTTCTTCATTTTACTCAACAAATATTAAATTTGGAATTTTTTCCCTCTGTAGAATTAATTAATTTTTAAGTAGAATTATGCATACAGAGCGAGAAAATATCTAATTCAAATATTTTTCAAGTAAAATGAAATTATTGAATTTTGAAGACAGATTTAGAATTCTTCGTTTTATGCAAAAAATATAAAAATTAAATATTTTTTCGCTCTGTATGCAGTCTTATGTTTGAAAAAAGATTAGCGCTACAGAGCGAAAAAAAATTTATTTATAAGTTTCGTTGAGTAAAATGAAGAATGGAATTTTGAGCTTAACACTTGGGTCCAACGCCCTTAATTCAAAGAATTTTAAGGAATTTTAAAGTTCCTTGAGGAATTTTAAAAGACTTCACGAGATTTTTATGATTTTTTAATGATTAGGTGGAATTTTGAAAATTTTTGCAAAATTTTAAAAGATTGTTACGTATTCTAAGGGATTTTAAAGTTTTTCATGGAATTATAAAGGATTTTAAGAAACTTATAAGATTTTAAAGAGATTTTAAGGGATTATAAATATTCCCGTAGAATTTAAAAAGATTTTAAAAGGTTTGTAAGAATTTTAAGAAATTTCGATTATTTTAAAGTTTTTTTTTAGGGAATTTAAATTTTCTTCATGGAATTTTAAATAATTTCAAGAAGTTTTCAAGAATTTTAAGAGATCTTTACGTATTTTAAGGGATTTTAAAGTTTTTCGTGGAATTCTGAAGGATTTTAAGAAGCTTGTAAAAACTTTAAGTAATTTTTACATTTTAAAAATGATTGTAAGAAATTTTAATAGTTCTCATACAATTTGAAAAAATTTTAAGTCATTTTTGATTCTTAAAAGATTTTATGAGATTTTTTATTTCAAGAGTTTATTTTTAGAGGCAGTGGAATTTTAAGAAATTTAAAGATGTTTCTAGGATTTTTAAAATATTTCAACAAATTTTAAAGAATTTTAATAGGTTTCAATAGATTTCCAATAACTTAAAGAAATCGCGAGAACTTTTCTAAAAGTGACTTTAGATTTCCCTAAAACGTTTTCAAGAGTTCAAGTATTTTTCAAGTGATTTTGAATTTTCTCAAAATATTAATCTTGTAAATATTTCTTAAGATTTATTGGTTTGTGAATTTCTTGACCACCTTATATTGGATTACTGGCTATAGGATGTCTGGATAGGCGATTCCCTTTTCAACGTCAAGTACCTGACTACCTGACTACCCCTCCTGGCCTGTTAAGCTGACCGACCTAATCAGAAAGAAGTCCTGACCTAATTTTTTCCCGAAAAACGCACAGAAGCAATTCGAAAATTATATTTTGGGAATCTACGAAATTTGACAAGTCCGGGAATATGAGATTTGCCTTCAAAAGTCAAAAATTAGATTTTATTTTCAAAGAATTCGAAAGTTTCTTCTATAAATAAAATAAAAAAATAATTATGTGTTTAAATATTATTGAAATATTAGAATATTTTAAAAATATTCCATAAGGTTCAAGAAGAGTTTAAAATTCTTATAGAAGAACCTTTTCAAATTCCTTGAAAATAAAATCTAATTCTTGACTTTCGAAGACAAATCTCATATCCCCGGACTCGCAAAATTTCTTAGATTCACAAAATATAATTTTCGAATTGCTCCTGTGCATTTTTCGGGAAAAAATTAGGTCAGGACTTCTTTCTGAATAGGACTTGTAGTGGCACACTGTAAGGGGAAGGTAGTCAGGTACTTGGCCCAAGTTATACTGCCATCTAGATGGGCAGATAGCCCATAATATAATAGCCATAGTAATCCTTAAGTATGGAGAAAACTAGTTTGGAACATAAATTAATTTTTGTCCAATTGAATCGAATTACCGTCTCGTTTGGAACAAAATAAAAAAACTTAGAAAAATTTTCAAATTTATAAAACTCAGACTTTGATGACATTTTATTAATGTTATTAAACCCAGAGTCTCTTTTTACACTCATTTCACTCTTGAAATCCCTTTTGAAGTTTCTATAAAATTTCTTTAAATTTTATGCAATCCTTAGGAATTCCTTTGAACTTAGAAATCTTTGGATATTCTTGCAAACTCTAAATGAATCCCTTTTCTCCATTTTACTCAACAAAAATTATAGATAAATATTTTTTCGCTCTGTAGCAGTAATCTTTTTTCAAATATAAGACTGCGTACAGAGCGAAAAAAGATTTAGTTTCGATAATTTTTGCATAAAACGAAGAATTCAAAATCTGACTTCAAAATTCAATATTTTCATTTTACTTAAAAAATATTTGAATTAGATATTTTTTCGCTCTGTACGCATAATTCTAGTTAAAAATTGATTAATCCTTCAGAGGGAAAAAATTCCAAATTTAATATTTCTTGAGTAAAATGAAGAAATCGAATTTTTAGATTAGAACTTGGTTTTGGACCCATGTGTTAAGCTCAAAATTCCATTCTCCATTTTACTCAACAAAAATTATAGATAAATATTTTTTTGCTCTGTAGCACTAATCTTTTTTCAAATATAAGACTGCTTACAGAGCGAAAAAAGATTTAGTTTCGATAATTTTTGCATAAAACGTAGAATTCAAAATCTGACTTCAAAATTCAATATTTTCATTTTACTTAAAAAATATTTGAATTCAGGGGCGTAGCTACTGCCGTATCAGCCGTATCAATGATACGGGGCCCCCGAGCATCAGGGGCCCCTGAGTGTGTTAGTGAAAATTCGTAAAATTAAAAATTTTAAATTAAAAGAGTAGAAGAGCGCCCCTACAAATTTTGATATAGGGCCCCTCTACATAGAGTAAGCTACGCCACAGTTTGAATTAGATATTTTATCGCTCTGTACGCATAATTCTAGTTAAAAGTTGATTAATCCTTCAGAGGGAAAAAATTCCAAATTTAATATTTCTTAAGTAAAATGAAGAAATCGAGTTTTTAGATTAGAACTTGGTTTTGGACCCATGTGTTAAGCTCAAAATTCCATTCTCCATTTTACTCAACAAAAATTATAGATAAATATTTTTTCGCTCTGTCGCACTAATATTTTTTCAAATATAATACTGCGTACAGAGCGAAAAAAGATTTAGTTTCGGTAATTTTTGCATAAAACGAAGAATTCAAAATCTGACTTCAAAATTCAATATTTTCATTTTACTTTAAAAATATTTAAATTAGATATTTTCTCGCTCTGTACGCATAATTCTAGTTAAAAGTTGATTAATCCTTCAAAGGGAAAAAAGTCGTAATTTAATATTTGTTAAGTAAAATGAAGAAATCGAGTTTTTAGATTGGAACTTGGCTCCAACACCTTTATAATCGATTCAGAATCAATGGATCATCAAAAGATTTTTCAGAAATATGTGTAGAATCATCAAAAAAATTAGAATCAGTAGAATCACATATAGAGTTATTTTTGAGTGAACGGTTCCTCATATTCAGGAATATTAATTCTACTACTCTTTTCCGCACCACCCACGAGGTAGAGTATTAAATAGGCGCGTTTTTTTTAAAGTGGTATCCCCAGTAGGCCTAATCCACTGTTATCAACTATTTATCACATACCTAATTTCAAAAGCTGCATATATTAGACTTTTGGAATGCTACTTCCGCTATTTGTTGAGCTAGAAGAGTCTTGTTGATTTGCAGCCCAATGCCGTTCCAGAAACAATTGACGTTGCTGATGCTGCTGCCTAAGTTGTTCCTGGTATATCTTCTGTTGTTGCTCTTGATGAAGTTTCTGCATTTTATGGATTTCCAGCTGCCTGTCCACTTCTTGTTGTTTCTGTTGCTGCTGTGGAAGAGCTGATGGAAATCTTACAGACATTTCGACTATGTGTAACGAGCACGAAAGGAAAACTATGCCAACTTGATGAACAAGCAAAATTGACTGAACATTTTCAGACATTTTGTGTGGTACCTCGGCTGACCCATAAAGGCCCAAAAAGGTGGACCATACCTTACTCTTCCTCCTAAGCTTTAAGATCCTTCCAGGATCTTGCAGCCATTGACTCAAAGACAGTTTAAGACTCGTCTCCGTTTACCTGATTGGGGTGAGATTACTCTACGGGTCAGAATTCTCTTCTTGCACCTTGGTATTTGAAACTCATCTTCGTCGACGACCAGGGGCGGCGACTATGGGGGGGCAAGGTACTTTTTGCCCCCCCAAAAAAAATTTTTAGGGGGCCGTGCCCTCCCAATATTTCAGAGAGCAAAATTGATATTTGAAAATTCATTATATTTTCCGATCTGTTGGTACTCTGATATAATACACGTATGCTTGCACATTTTTTCATAATAATTATCAATAATAATTATTACTCGACAACCCCCCCCCCACTCACGGTGAAATTTCAGTTGGAAAACTTACAAAATTTGTGCCCCCCCAATATTTTTTAGAAGTCTCCGCCTCTGTCGACGACGAAGAATTTGTCCAAGTTCTAATTATCTTGAGAAATCTTTAAAGTAAACTATAGGTGTCTAAAACACAACTTCTTCGAAGAATTTGAGTTTTAGAGTTGCATACTTAAAGAAAAGCTTCGTGCAGAAATTGCCCGATTTACCCCTTTTTAAAATAGGTTTCTGATGATAATTTTCGATAAAAATATTTTTATATGATTAGGCATTTATGAGGCAACGAGATACACTCTAAATTTCTTCTAACTGTTTGAATCAGTCAAAATTGACTGCGAATCAGTCATTTTGATTGATTTAATCAGTCACTTTGATTAATTTGATCAGTCGTTTCGATTAATTTAATCAGTAATTCTGATTAATTTAGTTCAGAGTGATTCGGAATGAATTTCAATTCCATTAGAAAAGCAGCTCAGATATTAAAAGTTTCAAAATTTTTCCTACACAGGACTGTAAAAAAATTTTTGAAATTACATCCATACAAAATAACAACTCATCAGATATTAATTACAAGATTTATGGAGACGCGTGTAAAATTTTGTAAGACCGTAACAGAGATGTTTGAATTTCTATTTATAACATTTCAATAATTTTTTAAGAGTAATTATCTGCATTTTTTGCTGGATTCGAAAATTCTCTCTCGGCAAAATTTGCCGAATCTGTATTTTATTTCTTATTATATAAAGCGCTCCAACAGCCTTGAGGTCAGCGTCTTTTATAAGTAAAAACTCGTAAAAAAACTATTTGTTTAATTTGTGTTTATTCGTCATAACTTATATAAATATTTATATGCCGCACAGACACGCATATCGAGAGAAACAGCATTCGCACTTATCTCTCACACGAAAAATAAGTTTTGGACCGATGGAAAAGTTGATTTAGAAAATAAAAGCACTTGATTACGCTTAAGGGCGTTGGACCCAAGTTTTAAGCTCATAATGCCATTCTTCATTTTACTCAACGAAAATTATAGATAAATACTTTTTCGCTCTGTAGCGCTAATCTTTTTTCAAATATAAGACTGCATACAGAGCGAAAAAATATTTAATTTCGATACTTTTTGCATAAAACGAAGAATTAAAAATCTAACTTTAAAAATGAATATTTTCATTTCACTTAACAAATATTTGAATTAGATATTTTCTCACTCTGCACGCATAATTCCGTTAAAAATTGATTAATTTTACAGAGGGAAAAAATTCCAAATTTAATATTTGTTGAGTAAAATGAAGAAATCGAATTTTTAGATTAGAACATGGCTCCAACATAAAAAATTCCATTTCTTCATTTTATTCAACAAATATTATAAATACATATTTTTTCGTTCTGTGGTCATATTCAATTTTTAAATATAAATATTTATAATTATAATTTCTTGAACAGTTTCGATATATCGAAAGTTCCGAATCAAATCGAGAATTATTGAACAGTTTTGAGATTTCAAAACTTCAGAATCGAAGTTTCTCTAACAGTTTCGATATCTCGAAACTCCGAATCGAGATTGAAATTATTTTTTTCCTTCTATATGCATACTTCTATTTAAAAAGTGAATAGCGCAGAGTGAAAAAAATTACTTATAATATTTCTTGAGTAAAATGAGTAAATTGAATTTTGACTTAAGAACTAGGAGCCAACACCCTTAAGGGCATGTATTAATTATCCGATTTCTACCACGCCGGCATCCATTCCCTGCAATGCCGTACCTTAGTATATTTCCATTAATTAAAAATTATTTTAGTTCAATATCTCAATCGGATAACTGATACATGGCTTTAAACAATTTTTTGTATTTTATTTATTTAATTATTTATTTTTCAAATTGAAGAAAAAACCCGTTTCCTACGATTATGCCTATTATTAGATGACTTTCGGAGACTCGGATATAATTATTGACTATATATGTACATATATCCTTCTTCGGCATTTGATGCCGATTCTTAAAATCGCAAGATGTCTCATTTAACTTTGAGACCTTTTAAAGACAATAACAGCGGACGTTAACGATATTCTACCCTTGTAGATTCGACACTGACACATCGATTCGAAATGACTATTATACACATGATCGATGTTTTGATTATTAACATTATTAATTAATCATTATCAATAATCGACGCGACTATACGTTCGCATTTACAAGAAATATATTTTTTGTAAACTATTCTGGCAGTGTATTTCGTTATTCTGTCAACTTCGGTTTATGTAAATTTCACAGAGAAATCAAAATTAGGAATGAGGATTAATTAAAAAAATTAATTTAAGGGTGTTGAATCCAACAAGTTCTAACGTTAAAATTCCATTTCCTCATTTTACTCAACCAATATTATAATGAGACATTTTTCCCTCTGTAGAGTTATTCACTTTTTAAACAGAAATATGCAAGCAGAGAGGAAAAATATATAATTTTAATACTTTTTTTTTACTGTAAAATGAAAATATGGAATTTTGATCTAACACCCTTAATTCATTTTTTTAAACATAAATCCATTTTTTATTGACAGGTGGAACAAAACTGATTTCTTAACAGTGACTTTTTTTTATTATGTTTCGTTTTTATTCTGACAATCTTGCTTCAATCATATTTCTTAATAACGCATAACAAGTTTGATAGGCGCCAAATATTTACATAAATGAGAGGAAGTGAGTTTCTTATATTTCGGTCTGTGAAATTAATTACACTTGTAGTTTACAAAAAAAAAAGGAGAGAAAAGAATTTGCTAACAACTGGTGACAATTGAATTGTAATTGCTTTTTTACAGTTTGTAAAGAATTGTGTGCACAAAAATTGAAACTTCGAGTCGAATCGAGATTTCTTGAACATTTTCGAGAAATCGAAACTTCGAATAACATCGAAATCGAACGATTAATCGAGATTTTTCGAACAATTTCGATATCTCGTTTCAGAATTGAACCGAGATTCTTTATTGAATAGTTTCGAGCTATCGAAACTTGCGAATCGAACCGAGATTTCTTGAATAATTTCGAGCTATCGAAACTTGCGAATCGAACCGAGCCGAGATTTCTTGAAGAGTTTCGAGCTCTCAAAACTTCCTAATCGAATTGAGATTTTTGCACAGCCCTAAGAAATGATAATATCGTTAGAGGAATTTTTTAAGTGGTGTGGGTATTATCGTTAATTCCTTACTTATATTAAGTGGCGTAATTTGAATATTATTTTCTACAAATCGAGTGTCATAATTTTGATAATCACGTGTTAGTGGTAACATTTACATCCCTTATAGAAAACTTAGCGATGCCGGTTCTGAATACGATATGAGTTTTTAAATAAGCGTTGGTGAGAGATAAAAAGAGAGAGAGAGAGAGAGAGAGAAAGTTGGTCGAATTGGAAGATCGGGAATAGAGCGAAAGGATTAAATAAATTTGGATCGATGATTCGAATTCACTAAATGAGACGAGAATTTATTTAACTGCAAATCCAATTTTGTCCCAACTTTTACTTCATCCAAATAAAAAGTCTTAAACTTCGAGTGCTTACGCTTAGTATTTTTAAAAGTATCCAGATAAAAACTTTCTTAATTTTTAATTTTCTAAATCAATACTTTTTAAATGATATAAAGTACTACATTTCAAATTTCATAAGAAAAATTAGAATTTGGTCTTGATTCTCCCTCCATTACAAAATACGAGTAATATACGAAGCACTAAGAAAATTGAATTCAAACTTTTTTTGTTATTTCCTTAATGAAATTTAATTTTCAAGTAGAAGGTGAAAAATAAGATTAGAAAAAAAATGATAGATTCAAGATGGAGTATTATAATCTTTATTCAATGGTTTGCTGTCTCTTAAGTAATTGTAAATGATAGTTTACCATCTACTTTGACATTTATTTATCACTTCGTATATTACATGCATTTTTCATATCAAGAAAAAAAATCGTATTTAATTAATTCGCCGCAATTCCTGTAATTTATTTTTTGTACCAAATATTGAAAAAAAATCATCAAGTTCTGGCGTCTTGCGACCGGAAGTACAGTGAAAGAGGAAAACGCTGGAGGGTTTTACTGTCGGATTAGAAAATATAGATATTATGAGATTGATTGACAAAATATGAAAAAAGTAATTTTTCATGCAGAATTCAAATTTGACATTCAAATTTTAAATATTCGTCAGGTTTTTGAGATTTTTTAAATCAGAAATCGGGTCTTAAGAAATTATTTTTTAAAATAAAAAGCGGTACAACAGGAATTCCATTATTTTAAAGAAAATTCAATCGAATCACAAAATTCTGAAATTCCAGATAATTGAAAAATTGTACAAAATTAAAAAAATTCAATGAACAGAACTCAAGAAAATTCTAGAGAATTCCGTGGAATTCAAGTGAATTTGAGTGGAAATAATTTAATATAATCGGTTTCCGAAAATTTAGCCAAATACAATGAAATTATATTAAGTTTTTCATAATTTAAGCAAACTGAACTAAATTTTAAAGTACTAAACAAATTTCCTACACCCACTTATAGCGCGATTTCTGATTTTGAAAAAGTATTTTTAACCCAAGATCTCAAAACCCCAACATATAGTCAAGAAATGGATCCAAAGTTCTCATATTATTCCGTGTTATGTATAGTGTAATCAAAATTACAATCGAACATCTCTACAAGAAAAGTTCTCGTCAAAGTAAAACGGAAAGCTTCTTAAATCCATTTCGACCCGAATACTTAGTTACATTTGAACTTTCAATTTCGTCTTTCACAAAAAAAGGGAATTAAAATCATTAAATTGTTCGCTATATATCCGTAATTATACTTAAAAAATGATTATCGCTACAGAGCGAAAAAATATCTAATTCTAACATTTATTAAATAAAATAAGAAAATTGAATTTTTAAGTTAAAAATTTTCAAGTTCTCTATATTCTAGATTGAAATTGTCCTAAAAGTAATATTAATATCTGCATTTTCTAATTCGACACGGTCTTCGTAAAAATTACGAATAAAACTCGGTAAGGATCTAAAAGAAGAAAAGTTGATTCAGTGACGGTACAAATCTGGTGCTCGACGATATATCCTTGGCAGACTCTACACGGTAGAGATCTGCTTGACGGTAAGATGGTCGTGAGTGTACAAAATCACGCAAAAGCGCTTAGCACGAATGTATACAAGTCTTGTCTCGCCATTTATAATATTTTACACAACGCACCCTGTACACTGAAGTTCACTCGGTCCCTTCGTGTCTATTTGAGAGAACGTTCGCTTGCGTTGATAAAAAAAATCGAGGCAATCGATCGATTAAAAATTGTTACTCTCTCCCCTTCGAGCGTTCCCTCAACCCTCGATTCGCCTAACTAGATCCCAATTTTGGGTGTCAGGATCAGTTTTTGATAGAGTTTTCTTTCTCCTGGTGATTGATGGTGACTTTCGGCTCTGAGACTTCCGGCAGACGAAATGCGGTTGCGTAGGGGAAACGTTGATGGCTCTTGGCCCTGAAGTCGGCTACCGAAGACTCGCAAGAACCAAAATCGCCGGCGCGAAGAGCTTCCAGCACCCTTGTGCAAATCTCGAGGGTGACGCCTTCAAGGTCATCGATATTGGTTACGAGAGAGAGAGCCTTTGATTGAGCACTGGAATCTAGAAGGTACATCATCCGCGCGCCCTGGAAGAGGTGTGGCAGAGACTTGCTGTTCTTCTTCAAGTACTGCGCGTTCAGTTGTTCCGCACTGGAACTCGAGAATATTCCACTAGTCTGGCGTTTCACGACCTCGGCCACGGCGCCCTCTAAAGGTGATGCGTTTGTGTGCTGCAGGAAGCGCACGAGACACGTGTGCAGCTCTGGGTTATTCGGATCCAAGCGATAGGCGCGGATTATCGACCGCAGCATCAGTAGAGTTCGACCTGTAATAAAGAAATTGTTTTAATTCAGGAATATTATTTCTTAACGGCGTGACAAATTTTTCTCAGCTTAACAGAATGACCGAAAAATTTGTGCACCCTCGAAGCTCGAATTTGGACATCTGATCTGTACTAAAAGTTAGTTTATTTTGAGATATTAAACATCTGAAAGTTTCTGATTGATCTGACTTTTCTTTGCTAATTTTTTTTGGATATGAGAAAGGATTAGAATCTTTTCAAATTGTAAGTGCAGAGTTAGATGAAATTCTTCAGACGTCAAGCTTATTTTTTCGGTCACTCTTTCTCCATTTAAGAGCATTGTTATAATTAAATATTCTTTCGATCTGTAGTGGTATTTGATATTTGAATATAATTATGCGTACAGAGATTTTTAATAAATGTAGTGGAATTTTAAAGAATTTCAAGAGTTTTCACGTAATTAAAAAGAATTTGAACGAATTTTAAGAAATTTTGAAGATTGTTGTGAAATTTTAAGGGATTTCATCAAGTTTTGCGGAAGTTTGACAAATTTCGAAGGATTTTAAACGTTGTCGTAGAACTTTAAATGAATTCAAGAGATTTTTAAGATTTAAAATTTCTTTTAAGATTATTGTGGAATTTTAAGAGATTTGATCTCACACTCTTAAAATATTTTTAAAACAGTTGAAAAAAATGTTGACATTACCTTTTCGAATGTAGATTTCGAAAGCCATTAGATGCGTCTCTATTCTATCAGATGCCAATTCTTGCAGGGGTTGCAAAAATTTGATGGCTTGTTCTAAAGGATCTTCCGACTGAAAAGATCAAACAGATGATTATAAGTTACGTTTCCGCTGCATTCAATACAACTAGGATATCGAATTTTTACGAAACTCACCCTTTCCAATTTTTCAGGAATAAGTTCATCTAGCGTAGGTTGTTCGAGATCGGGATCAGCTTGTTGCCGAGACTTATTGTGTTGTTCCCTCTTCTCTTGAGCTTGAGCAGCCTGCTGCCTTTCTAGCTCCGCCTTCCTACGCTGCTTTCTCTGCTTATTTCTGAACTTCTTCAACTCGGATGGTGGCAAATTTTCTGTGAAAGAAAAAAAAAACTATGATTAGTTTTAAGTAATTTAAATCATTTTTGTTTTCTTAAACTTAGTTGAAAACAAATTCTGAAAATAAATCGACGATTTCAAAAATTAAATGCCTTTTAGCTTTTATAGTTTTCTTAACAGATTTTAGATTTCCAAGGATTTCGAAGAACTATTTATAGAATAAAAAAGAATTTTTAGAAATTGTACGAGACTTTAAGGGTTTCTAACGATTTCAAGAGATTTTCAATTATTTCGAGGGATTGCAATAAAATTTCCAGGGATTTAATGGGTTTTTTAAATAAAATTTTAATATTTAATATTTCAATAAATTCGATGAATTTCAACGGATTCTAAGAGGTTCTTAACAATTCCGAGGAACCGTAAAGAAATTTCAGGTTTTATTTTAATGTTGTGAAATTCTCAAGAATTTTAAGAGGTTTCTAAGAATTTTAAGAGATTTTAAAGTTTTTCGTGGAATACACTGGTCAACAAAATATGACCTATGTGGGGTTGGGATCAGACATATCATTTCCATGGTAGTTTTCTGTGCTGAATCCAAATCTGACTTCCGTTTTTCTCCATCATGTCAAGTTTTTGAGATTTTTTGAGTTAAAAATTTTTTCAAAAAATC
>CAJFCP010026109.1:74394-85000 GCA_904066005.1 Synergus itoensis
ATATGTCTGATCCCAACCCCACATAGGTCATATTTTGTTGACCAGTGATATTAAGGGGGTTCAAGAGTTTTCTATAGTACATATTTTTAAAAGACAAAAAATTTTTCAGGCAATATAAAGTATTACAACAAATTTTAAAGAATTTTAAAAGTTTTCGGCAAAATTTTAAGGAATTTCAAAAGATTTCTGAGAATTTTAAAAGATTTTGACCAATTTGAAGTAATTTAAAAGTTTTTCGTAGAATTTTTAGAGAATTAAGATATTTTTATTATTTTTAAAAAACTGTATTAAATTAAAAAAAAAATTATGAAATTTTAAGACCTCAAATGTTTTTGAGAAATTTTAAAGAATTTTGAGAGGTTTTTTTGAGAATTTTAAGAGGTTTTGTCGAATTTTAAGAGATTTCTTCAAATTTTAAAATATTTTGACAAATTTTAAGAAACTTTAAAGATTTTCGTGGAATTTTAGGACTTTTAATGAAATTGTAAGAGATTTTGAAGAATTTAGTCGGATTTTAAAGGTTTTCGTAGAATTTTAAGAGAATTAAGATATTTTTATTAATTTTAAAAGAATGTATTGAATTTTAAAAAATTTTATGCAATTTTAAGAAACTTCAAAGGTTTTCGAGAAACTTTAAAGAATTTTGAGAGATTTTTTTTAAAGAATTTTAAGAGATTTTTTCAAATTTTAAGAGAGTAATTTTAAATAAAGTAAGTTATTAAAAAAAAAATTTATTGAAGTCGCGCGCAGCACACTTATTTTTGACTTTTTTTATAATCATCGAGGAGTTGAAAATTTATGTGCACGAATTGTCATGTGACTTTTACCGGTTGGCCGTGCCTACAAGGTTAACAATATTCACCACAGGGCAATTCAACGGTTTCGCAAAGTCTTCTCAAACATTTCCTTGGCTCTGTTTATAGAGCAGGACTTGAGAATGGCATGCGCGCTTACACGTGTGTCGCTAATGTTTGAGTCACGTGCAGAAACTAACAAAGATAATTTTTAAAAACAATTCATTTAATATAATTTTATTTTTAAATAAATTATTCAAAATAAAAATAATTTTTTTTTGTAGAAAATTGATCTCTGGTTGAAAATTACATTGTATCGTTAATTAAGAAACGAGAGCGACTTATAATTAATTTTTAAAGAGAAAATATTGTATTTGTGAGAAGCGAGAATCGTAGCCACCTAGCGGCGGTTTCGGAACGGCGCGAAATTCAAAATTCCAAAATCTGAAAAAAAAGTTACTCGGCTGAAATATTTTACTGTAATGAACTAAATTGCTTTTTAATGATATCCGGCGTTGGAAATCGCTGACAATTAAATATTGCCAGAAACTAAAAGTTCGTGTGGTTATAATTAGTGTAACAGTGGACGAAAAAGGCGAATAAGTAATACCTACTAAATAAGGGGACCCGGTCTGGAAATTATGGAAAGAAGAAATAATGGTTCGTTTGTCACGATTTAATCAGCTCGAAATCAATTAAAGCCGCCAAGCCAGGAGATTAAAGCAACGTAAAGAGAGAGAAAGAGAAAGAAAAATGGCAAGAGTACGTTTCTGAACGATACGTGGAGTTAGATGCCCGGTTCCCAAGCGCATTCCACTGGAGTAAGGCGCTTTCTAACACGTGATACGATTTATCTCTAATTTTCGTAACCCTACTTAAGCTCGGATATGATCGGACGTGGAATCAAAATTGCAAAGCAGGTGTAAAGCAGATTGTGCTCAGTTTCATTAGATGCAGTAGCATAATTTACTCTTAAACTTTCTGTGATTAAAATATTTTATAAAACCAGGCTTCACAATCTTTCCTTTTTTCCCCTTTTCTTAAAAATTCCTCTTCTTCCCTATGTTTTTTTTTATTAACAAAATTCACTTATTTTTTATTGATACTGTATTTTTTTGATTAAATATAATTTTTACATTCTCATCAGAGAATGTATTAGTTTTGTGTAAAATTTGACCCCCCCATTTTTTGTCAAATGTCGACGTTTTGTGACCCCCTGAACCCGAAAAACATGTTTTTACGAATGTGTCTGTCTGTCTGTCTGTCTGTAGATTTTTTCTTGTGAGCACGATAACTTTTGAAAGAATTGATCGATTTGATTGGCCTTTGGTATACTCTTTTAGTGTCCTAAAATGAAGGTCAAGTTCGTTAGCCAGCCATTTTTGATAAAAATTAAAAAATTTGGATTATTTTTAAAATTTTTGAAAAAATTTTTTTTTTAATTTACAAATTCTGTTTAAGGATATTCGTAGTACTTAAATAGTCGAACAATTTATCATTATGACTTTTTTCGATAGAACAAAAATTGTCAGACTTATAACATTTTGAAAATTCAAAAAAAAATAAAGAAAATTAAAATTTTAAGCTAAATAACACACGCTATGAAAAAAAGTTAAAAGATGAAAAATGTTCCTTTTTGAACGTCCTATAAGACTGGTATAACCACTTTTTGAATTTTCTTGAAAAATTCTAAAATTTAATATTTTTAGCCAAATAACGTGATACGCGTTACTTGACTAAAAATTTGAATTTTATATTTTTAAAGAAGGTTTAAATATCGAGCGCGAAGTGCATGTGCACTGATGAGAATGTGTTCCTTAAGGTCAATAGAACCTTAAGTAAATTAGTTTTCTTCTTCATTTGAAAATAAAGAAATTTAAATAAAAGTATATAGCAGCGATGAAGGTTGGTAAGCGAATGCAAGCGCGCGAAGTGTGATGAGAATGTGCTCACAATGGCACCCCTAGTTTTTTCTTCAAATGTTAACAATTTCATTTTTTGTTTAAATTAAACGATTCCGTTCAATTTGTTAGAATTTTCAATAAAAAAAAAGTGGATTTTTATTAAAATAGTTTACTTTCCAATCAAAAAGAAGAATTTTCAACTGAATATTTGAGTTTTTTTTTTTAAAGTCAGTAAAATATTTTAACCGAGTAATTTTTTCCAGATTTGAAACTTTTGAATTTCACGCGGAGAAAATAGTTTCGAAATCGCCGCTAGGCGGCTACGATTATCGCTTCTCACAAGTGTAATATTTTCTCTTTAAAAATTAATTATAAGACTATTTTTGCTCTCGTTTCATTATTGTCGACACTTCAGGAATCAAATAACACAGAAATTACAAAATGTGGAATAAATTAGAGAAAATGATATTGGATAATTAAAATAATCAAAAAATTGCATTGTAATTCAATGCGATCGATGCAATATTACTTTCGCGAAAGGCGTTCCCGATTATTGCGTTAATGCATTCATCCTGCTCAGCGGGCATCAACGTTTTAATTGCCTTGCATTAATTCGGTATTATAACGCGAAAATCGCGAGCACGCTTTCCAATTATGTAAGGAATATCTAACGCGTTATTAAAGCGCGGGCGAACCGTAATTCGTAAATTCGGACATGAGTAGGTGTTACTTCAGAACATTCCTAGTTTCTCGGAAGCGGCTTCCTGGCAATTCATTATGTAAAAGTGATGTTACAAAAGTAACTTTTTTTCAGTCGATAACAACTTTGTATACTAAGCAACATTGATGTCTGTTGACTCAGGAACTAGGGTTCGAATCCCGGCCCGGTCAATTTTTTTCTCTCTCGATTTTTTGCAGGTTTCTTGATTTGATGATTCACAATAGTCTGAACTCATTTTAGTGCCAATCTGGATATTAGAGTGTATAAGGAAAAATTCAAATTTTTGAAATTGAAAATACAATATTTTTTATAATAATTTGTATTTAATTACTAGGAATGTTCGATACATCATTTCCGCATATCGGTATTTAAAAAAAATTTTAATTGCACCAAAACTACCTTTTCTAATCAACAGACAGTTTCCTTTTTGTTCTTGATAATTAATTAAGGGTGTTGGAGCCAGGCTCTAATCTAAAAAATCGATTTCTTCATTTTACTCAACAAATATTAAATTTGGAATTTTTTCCCTTCGTAGAATTAATCAATTTTTAAGCAGAACCATGCGTACAGAACGAGAAAATATCTAATTTAAATATTTTTTAAGTACAATGAAAATATTCAATTTTGAAGTTAGATTTCGAATTCTTCGTTTTATGCAAAAAGTATCGAAATTAAATATTTTTTCGCTCTGTTCGCAGTCTTATATTTGAAAAAAGATTAGCGCTACAGAGCGAAAAAGTATTTATTTATAATTTTCGATGAGTAAAATGGAGAATGGAATTTTAAGCTTAATACTTGGGTCCAACGCCCTTAATTAACATTTTTTTTCTCGATTTTTTTTCGCGACTTATTTTTGAATGTCTTAAAAGTCAAACTATGTAATAATTCTTACAAACATGAATCTAAACTTTGTGGAAAAAAGGGGAAAATTAGGTCAAAATTCTCGATTTTAGGGTTTTAAGGGGATTTTACAAATTTAAGGGGAAAAAAAGGGGACGGATTGGCATCCCTGCGTATCTCACCTGGAGGTAAATAAGGACGTATATCACGTGGTGGTCAATAGGGGCGTATCTCACGTGGGGTTCAAAAAGAACGTATCTCACGTGGGGTTCAAAAAGGGTGTATCTCACGCAGAGGTCAATAAGGACGTATCTTATGTTGGGGTCAAAAAGGGCGTATTTTACGTTGGGGGTCAAGAAGGGCGTATCTCATGTGGTGGTCAATAAGAGCGTATCTCACGTGGTGGTCAATAAGGGCGTATCTCACGTGGGGCTACTGTAAATGTAAAAATTCAGAAAATTAAGTCACCTATCTTGATTTTTAATTGCAGAATGTGGGAACTGTTACAGGACGCATAAAGCGCGGGTGGCATGGCGTCGACCTTGACTAGTTCCACAACAAAGTTAAAAGTGTAATTATTATAAGAGCGACTCGACCTATGATTGTCAGGCTACTTTTAATAATATTACATTTTTCCAAGATCTCCTTTCGAAAAACAAAGATATGTTTGATGTTTTTTTTTTTTAGGAATGAAAAATCACAATCTCTTTATTAGGCTCTCGCTCATAAAAATCTCAAATGATTTATTTTATTTTTTTTCCCAGTATTTCTTTTCAAAATTCGTGTTCAAAATTTTTCCAGACTTTTTGTCCAAAATTTTGGAGAAATTTCGAACAATAATTTTGAATACAGATTTACAGACCCTCTGTAAAGTTATTTCGATTGACATATCGAATTGAAAATTTCTAAAATTAAAGTTAAAGTATTAAAGTGCGTTTATCTGGTCCTAAATTTTTATTAAAATCAAAAAAAAATTCAAAATATTTTTTTTAAATGTAAATATTTAGGACCAGATAAATGTACCTTAATATGCTTTAACTTTAATTATAGAATTTTTCAATTTAATATTTCAGTTTTAGAAGTAACGTTGCAAAAAAAAAATGTCGGTAAGGTAGGGATCGGATAAGTAATACATGGCCTTAACTAGAAAATTTTCTTGAAAAGTCACTGTTAAAAATAGCATTAGTGATCGAAATCAAAGACACACAGGTTCAATATAAGTAAAGTTTATTTTAATTAACAGGATTACTCAATTCACAAAATACCGATGATTTTTGATAAGAATAATAAATTAAAGATATAATCCAGATTTAGAGAGAAGTTTCACAAACGTAGCAAGAAGTAACTCGATTATTTAAAGAGATGTTTCAACTCAAGAAACGTAAAGAGACTCAAAGAAATGCTCAACTCAAGAAATATGAAAAGACTCAAAGATATTCGGAATTAGATGGTTTCTATTCGAAAAACAGAGAAGAACTTTACTCAAACGGAAAGAGAAACGCAACTGGCGAAGTTCAGTCTCCTCAGAGAGGAGGTACATTTTTTGGGAAGGAAAACTGAAAACTCAATGTGCAATATAGTGGGAAAATTTGGAATGCTATTGGCTATGACAATTTTGTAGGAGTGACTTATTAGAAACTCTTATCCTTTGACAAATCCTCATATTTGAATTTTATGATAGGTAACCGGAAGGGTCGAAAAGTGCCTAAACTCGAAGAGCGTGTAAAACGGATTATCAAGGATTAAGGTTTTAAGACGAATGGTTGATCCATGTGTTTAACAGTTATAGAACTTAGGATAGAGAGCCCTAATGACAAAAAAAATCTGAAGTCTTTTTCATTTCTATTTCGAGCTTTACAATTCTTATTTCTAAAAATGTGAAGAGAAACTCGAAAGATGATTGTACTTGCCTAAGTTTTACAATCCATGAAAACAGCAGATGTCTCGTCGAAAGAATGGGAAAAACCCAGCAATTATACTCATTGTCAGAGAAATAGTATTATCGAGAGAAATACTAAAATATTATGTTTTTAAATTAAGACTTAGCATTATTGTTATTAACAAATATGTCTTTTTAACGGTAAATAGAATTACGTGATTAAACAGTCACTTTTGTTTGTAAATACATAAATTGGCAAAATGATTGCTTTTTTCTACTTTTTGTCGTAACAATTAATTATCTATGCACTTTCAGCTAAACTCGAAATCGTGCAAAGTTTCCTTAAAGTTGGTCAAAGAACAAACGAGTAATTAAAATAATTCTCTTTATTTTTAATGACTGCATTTGTCATAAACATCGTTTGCATCTAGTGGCCTTGCATCGTCGCCTTCTCTGTAATTTCTTAATATGCGCTTCGCCCCGCTTGGGTAACTGTTAATTATTTCAGATGGCAAATCTCGATTCTTTCACATGCTGCACAATTTTTTCACAAAGTAGTCATAAACGACTTCCAGCATGTCTCACGGGACACAAACGACTCTTTCTCCTTGAATAAATTCATTTCAGTCATCACAGAACCTATTGTCACTAAAAAATCAAAGGGTGAAAAGGTGACTTTTTTTTAATAAAAACAGGAGCAATAAAAAACCTTGATCTCTAATCCAAGTCAATAAAATTGAAAGTAATTCAAAATAATTTAATAGAATTCTCAAGAATTTAAGACAATTTTCTCAAAATTTGATATAATCAAATGTACTTGCCTTAAAATTGAAAAAAAGTTTACTTGAATAAAATTATTAAATATCAAATTGAAATCCTGAACTTTTGTATCTTTTTTTTGTATTTTTCTTTATTAAGAAATCAAATGTTTTTTTTTTATAAATTTTTAAAGCATATTTACGTCAGATTCTGCATGTGTCCGTTTTTTCATCGCATAATAATCAAGTTTCTTCGAGAATTAGAAACTTATTTTCAATCGTGAGATAGCTCATAATGGTAAGTATTTAATATAAGAAATCGATATGCAAGAATCCCTGAGATTTTTTTTATCCTTGATAAAGGAAAACCTTGTTCAATGAGTGCATTCACAGGAATGTGGAGCAACAGGCGGTGGTTAGCTAGCATGCTTAAAGTATCCATGCAAATCGATAACTACATCCCTCGATTATAGTAGGTGCGTCGATCATGCCTAATCCAGTTCTTTTGTTCTTTTCCTTCTTTCTCTCTCATTCATCATTATAACGCCCAAGTCTCGTTCGAGGAAAGAAACATATCTTTCCGAACAATGCTTTGTCACTCCACGACTCTATTTGCATTTTTTAAAATAAATTATTACCTCATAATAATCATGTCCCAATCGTACTTTTACTGCACCCCTGATTATCATTTATTAAAACTATTTAAAAACAAGGGGGCGTATTAATTAAATAAATAATTTATTATTATTAAATGGGTGGCCATTTTTTCATTTCCCTGACATTTCCCTGACTTTCAGACAAATTTCCCTAACAGAAAAGTATTAAAAATCCCAAAAAATTTTCAGTAAAAATACTATTGAAATTTTTTAAAAATTTCGTATATCACTTTAAATTTTTTGAAATTTAAAATCACTTCACAACACTTAAATTTTGTAAAAATCTCTCAAATTTACGACAACTTTGGAAATCTCTTAAAATTCGTTGAAATTTCTTGAAATGTTTGGAGACGTCTTAAAAGTCAACAAAATACCTTCAAATTTGTTAAAATTTCATGAAAACCCTTAAATTTTCACTAATTATTTTAAAATTCCTCAAAATAATTTCAAATCCCTTAAATTCCTCAAAAAACACTTCAAAATCTTTTAAAATTCCTAAAAATCTTTTAAAATTCCCAACAATCCTTCAAAATTCGACAAAATCTTTTAAAAATCTCTTGAAATATTTAAAAATTCCACGAGGAACTTTAATATCTCTAAAAATGCGTCAAAATTTCTTAAAATTATTGGGAACTTATTGAAATCCGTTAAACTTCGCTGAAATCTTTTGAAATTTCTATAAACATCTTTAAATTCCTTAACATTTTACTATAATATTTAAAATTAATTGAAATCCTTTATAATTTCACAAAATCTTTTACAAATCGTAAAAATCGCATGAAATCATTTAAAATTTAATAAAGAACTTTGAAATTCCCTAAAATATATTAAAATCTCTAAATAAAAATTTTTGGAAACAAAAACCTCACAAAATCCTTTAAAAATCATAAATGATTTTTGAATTTTTTTTTAAATCCATGAGGAATATTTAAATTCCCTAAAATCATTTTAAAAGTGTCAAAATTTCTATAAATTTTTACAAGCTTCTTAAAATTCTTTACAATTCCACGGAAAATTTTTCAATCTCTTAAAATTCTTGAATACCTATTGAAATTCTTTAAAATTCTACAAAATCTTTTATAAATCATAAAAATCTTGAGAAATTCTTTAAAATTTCATTCAAATCCCTTAAAATCACTTTTAAAAAATCAAATTTTTTTTTAATTCTGACAAGCCTTTTAAAATCCTTTAAAATTCCACAAGAGTATTTATAATCCCTTAAAATTTCTTAAAACTCTTTCAAGTTTCTTAAAATCCTCTATAATTTCATGAAAAACTTCTAAATCCTTTAAAATACGTAGAAATCCTTAAATTCTTTGGATTTGTTTTTAAATCCTTTAACATAACAATTCCTTTCAAATTACTTAAAATTGCTTGAAATTTGTAGAAATCTCTTGAAATTCCTTAAAATCACTTAAAATCTCGTAAAATCTCTTTAAAATATAGTTTAATTCTTTGGAGTTTTTTTAAAATCATTTCAAATTCTTTAATATCATTTAAAATCTCTCGAAATACTTTTACAAAATTTTCTACTATTTGAAAATCTTGACTTCTGAATTCTTTTGAAATTCCTTAAAATCGCTTAAAATTTCTTGAAATTCTTTATGATGTCTTGATATTTTTTAAATCTTGTGAAATCTCTTGAAAATCCTTAAATTCTTTGAAATTCTTTAAAAATTCCTTAAAATTACTTGGAAATCTGTTGAAATCGTGTTAAATCCCATTAAATCACTTAAAATCACTTGAAATCCTTTAAGATGTCTTGGTATCTTTGAAATATAGTGAAATCTATAGTGAAATCTCTTGAAAATCCTTCAGTTTGCAGTTGGCAGCTCTGATCTCGATTCTAAAGTAAAAAGTACAAGCGGCAAATAAAAATCCAATCAATAAGTAAAGAGAGAATGGCTTCAGATTTCGCGATTGCGAGAAAATTTATTTTCGATATAAAAATCGCAACCTCATTTACATATTTTCAATTGCATAAATTATACACATTAAAGAAGTGATTTTAAATAATATTTTTCATCTCGGAAGGAAAACGACGAGAAATAAGTACATCGGTAATTTTCTTCTTAAAAGAATAATTTTAAAATGTGAGGAATATTTTCGAATGGGGTATTGACACTAATTGGACCGTAAATAGTGATTAGGAACGTAACTTTCGCAGCGTGAGATCGGATGTTGCACCTTGAACGTGAACGCAGTAATAATAAGTTTAATCACGCGGAAACTGAATTTGAAAAATTCTTCTTCCGGCAGCTCTGATAAGTTATAATTTAATTTCCAGATTTTCTTAATTCAATGTTAAGGGCTCGAAAAAATGTCTGCAATTGGGAAATTCTTTTTTCTCAGATTGTAGTGGACATCCTTAATTAATGATCTCCGTTTTATGAATAATTAGAATTTGTGAGAAGTCTATTCAGGGATTTAAGATAAATAGTTTTCCGGATACTCCTACGCCTACTTTATTCAGTTTTTCTCTGAACAGAAAAGCTGCACTTTACGCCCCCTCGAAATGCTTTTATGGCATCGGATATTGTTATTCTCAATAATAAGAAATTAAATCGTTTTTTCTGTTTTTTTTTTTTGATTCCGTGAGAACGTGGCAAACATTCTTGAATACGTTGTAACTTGAAAATCAATTAAGCAAATACAAAGTAGAAAATAGCGCGAGACACGTCCATTAAATACAATTTATTACAATTTATTACATTTAATACAATTTATTTATAACTTATCGGGCTCATTACTTTCTCCAATGCGTGTTCTTTAATTGAGCGATATTTGCTTATCAGTTTGTTAAATATACAGAAAAATAGGTCCACTGTGATATTAAGATGTATTGAAAAACTATATTTTCAAATTTTTAAAATAAGTTTTAATAACTTTAATTTTAAGTAAGAAAAAAGTAGAGAAGTTTAGTTGCAAAGAATGCGTAAAAAATAAATTAATATCAGTCATCACAGAGCCTATTTTCATTAAAAAAAGGTGAAAAAGTAATTTTTTTAATGAAAATAGGTGAGAAATAGGTTTCAAAAGAGTTCCAAGATTTTT
>CAJFCP010026109.1:101976-115239 GCA_904066005.1 Synergus itoensis
GGGGGGGGGGGTGTCAAACCCCTGAAACACCCCCCTCGCTTCGCTCCTGAAACGTTTGCATCATACAATTCGTGTCTGTATGAGCACACAAAGATAACATTTTTAAATAAAAAAAATGGTCGAATACTCTAATTAAAAAATGAAAAAAAAAGAATTTATTAATTATTAACACATTAATAATAGTAATAATAAAAATAGTTAAAGTAATAATTATATTACATATTATAAATAGAAATAATATAAAACATGAAAGTTATAAAATTAATTTATTATGCTTGTACATTAATTTAATGTTTATTACTTACTGGAGAAAAAAATTGAATCAGCGTATTCAACAGTGTCGATATTAATTCTACAACATTCGACAAATGCATTCTTCCTAATGTGGCAATAAACTAGCACCGCCATGTTGAATACTAGTAGATGCTGAGTTGTTATTTGGTCTCAGGTGGTAGATAAAGCGCATTAGAAGATGTACCCTGAAGTTTTCACTCACATCAACAAACCGGCCGGTTCTTATGAGAATTATAGAACGAAAATTATAAGGATCTACTGGACGTATATGGTGATGATCTCTCATCGTTCCAAGAAAGTAACCATCTACAATTACTGGAAGGTCGTCGGCATTTTCTCCGGTTAATCGAACCTCACCATTTTCAATCACATAAGAAGGAGGAAGTAATTCCGGATATGGAGCTGGTATAATATACTCTCCCTGTAAACTTAACTCTATAATAAAAAATAGATAATTATGAAATTGAACAAAATATGCCCTATTGCAGTGTCTTTAAATTCTTCATTTTGCCTTATCAATATTGATTTTAAAGATATTACAGTAAATAAATTTGTGTAATCAAACTTCTGCATGTACTTCGAAACTACAATGTTCAAAAGCTAATTACTAATTGCTCAGCAAAATACTAAGTATTTTGTGAACTTTAATTTCACAAACTTATTCATTTGCACGAATGATAATGCACTTGACCGAATTTTTGCACCACAGATGTCTTTGGTAAGATATTGTAGATATATGTATATGTATATAGTGCCAATAATATTATACTTCTAGTTGAAAATGTATTATTATTCCATACTTACCAATAGAATTAAATAAAGTCATAAAACTCAAGAACAAAGCTCCAATGTTAAAGATGCCCATTTTTTGAAAGTGTAGATAACAATTTCTTGAAAAATTACTTGAACACTATAGAAATATTTTACACGTATCAGGTATTTTATTCGAATTACTCTTTATTTAATTCTTGCTGTAAAGATGTTTTATAGCCTTATAAAATTGAGGCAGTTAACTAACGCAATTTTATTTTTAGCTTTTATAGCGATGTTCATAAATAACTATCTTGAACACAAATGTCACTAGAGTAGGAAGCATTTCATGGCCTTGGTCAAATCCAAACTACACAAAGAAAATTCTACATCTACACTAACCACACGGAAAAAAATTAATACCAGGCGAACGAGGGAATAAAGGTTAACTGTTCAATATTGTAGAAGTAAATAAAGATTTAGTTGAAATAAGGAATACATATATGCCCTCGGCAGCTTAATTCAAAACAAAAAATATAAATGAAAAATAATAATAAAAGTACACTCGACTCTCTCAATATTAACCACCGCATTATTAACAACCTCGCAATATTAACCGCATTCCAGTGGCGTAGCTTATTCTAGGGGGGCCCTGTATCAAAATTTATCGGGGGTCCTTCTACCCTTTTAATTTTTAATTTTTAATTTTACGAATTTTCGCTAACACACTCGGGGGCCCCTGAAGCTCGAGGGTCCCGTATCATGGATAAGGCCGATACGGCGGTAGCTACGCCCCTGCCTAAAATATTGGAGTTGCGTACTTCCTGTTCGTCACTGCGTGAGTTGCGTAGATTCTATTTGTCAGCGCGAGTTACGTACTTTCTTATAGGACCCGTCGAATTGTAAACCCGGTAAGAAGGAGTTGATTGAACTAGATAGAAATGAGTTGGAATATGGGCGATTTTTCAACTCTTTTAATCTCAACCAATGTCATTTTTGAATGTAAACACTTCAATTCGTTTTACCGATTTACGTTTGTTATCGTTTCAATCCTGTTAAATATCGCGACCAAAAATGTACACGTTTTAATTTTCACGGACGTGATTGATTTGAAGTCAATTTAATTCTGCCAAAAATGAGCGCATTCTAATTCTAACGAGAGTGATAGATTTGAAGTCAAATTAATTCTGTTTAATTCTCTAAGACAATTGCAGTCAATTTAATCCTCTCCTTGACATACAATTGTCAACATTTCAATATAAATTCAATTCTACACAATTGATCTGCATTGAAGTGTTCACAATTTAGCTCAAATTCACAACACTTTTAATTGAAAGCAATGTCGTTTTTGAACACTTTCGAAATCATTTCAATTCATTTCAATCAACTCCTTCTTACCGGGAATTTACACATGGGTGCAGGGTTGTGCACGTAATATACCTTAGGTAAATTACATGAGGTTTTTTACGTAATTTACGTACGTATATTACATCCTGAGTTTTTTAAAAAACGTAATATACGTTTCCAAAATGGCGCCATAGCATCTAATTGGTTTCTATTAGCGCGCAATATCCAAAAAGTGAGGCTACGTTTGATCTTTCCGTTTTTTCTTATGTCCGCCACCTTTTTTTACATTTATGACGTTTTTTTTACGTATTTTACATTTTTTACGTATAATACGTCAAAAACCTCAAGTTACGCGTAACTGACCAACACTGCATGGGTGTGCCGGCCGGCCGGCCTTGTATATGCTTGTAAGCAAATCTCTTCAAGGTAGGTTTTAATAACCACCACCTCGGCTTGAAATACAGTAGGAAATCTGCCAAGTATTATTAAAGTTTCAGCTCTTGGCATTCTCCCATAGATTCCAGCTACAGAGCCCTACAAGCCCTTTGAACCATCTGTAATTCTGTACACCTGATGAGTCCGGCCGGTTTAAACAATGCTTTTCTTTTCTGTACATCGCACCATATTTTCTGTGATGTACAAGATTTTCTATTCATCACAAAATCAAAGCAAATCCTCCCAATGATAATTTCCTGATAAAGACTGACAATTTCAATAAAATCGTCACTCCTTGTCTCTTGGCATTTATTTTTAGATGATTCAAGAATATTTTTATTAATCTTTATTTTCTTACTTCCCCTTTTTATGTAAACTACTGCGAGCATCTTAATCTATGATGATTAAGGGTAGAGATTCGCATGAATCATCACGTTTATATAACGTGCTTTAAAATTTTTATCGTGGAAAATTTTAGGACTAAAGTTATATTGCTAATAAAATAACATAATTTTTTATCTTCATGTGTTTGTTGGCACTTTTGTCAACAAGAACATTATCTGTACTATTGCTTCAGACGTTAAAACAAATAAGCATGTTTATCCACTGTAAATAAAGTTCAATTATAACGGGCCGACATTGCTCAAGCTCTTTAGACAGGTCTCGGGCTCCATGTATCATTTGAACTGCATAATTTACAAAAAAAACAGATTCAAAATGCATTTGAATCTGTTAATTTTCTGCGTCGTCTTGTCTCAAGCAATTATTGGAACCATCTCAAGCGAGAATATTAGTAAGTAAAACTATATCCTCCCTAATAGCACATTCTGTTCCTGGGACGTTCCTGGAATGTTCATATGTTCCAGGAACGTTCCAGGAACGTCCAGGAACGTCCCAGGAACAGAATATGCTATTAGGGCTCGTTCTATAATCGATTTTCTCGAGATAAGGTTTTCCGAACTACCAACTTCAAAACTGTCTCGACCCAAAAGAATTCAATAATTTCTTATATGCAACAGTGGATCTTTATTTGTACAACTGGGATTTCATTCTCAGAGATTATTCCAGATAACAATCGTACGTAGCACACGTAAATTAAATCTACCTTGCCACGTAGATGCGTCCTCATATGCGAGCATATGCGACGCATATCGCTCGCAGGTCGTGAAAGTCGCACGTGTGACGGTGAAATGCGAGTAAAGTGCAAGAATTTAAAATGCGTTTAAAGTACACTTGAAGTCACGTGAATTCATTTTAATTTTCTTGAAATCTCCTGAAGTCAGTGAAATCTTCTGAAGTCATTTGAATTCACTTGGAGTCACACCGAAAAAACGATAATCTAATTTTAAGAATTTCCCACTAAGTTTAAGAATATTTGCATCTTAAATAGGCGCCAAGAATATATTCTTAATGTAAGTGGGAGGCCCTTTTACATGAAGAATATATTGTCTTTCATTAAGAATATATTCTTAAATTAAGGTTTAACTTCATACGATTGGAGATGATCACTAAAACCTATGGTATAAAGACCAAGACAATATAAAACGAATTCCAATCATACTTATCATCCTCATCCTCCTCATCTTTTATAATTATTGAATTATCACAACCGATTTATCTCAACCGATCAAACACACATGTTATGAAACATTATTAAAACAAATGATGAAACAGAGCAAGGCGCATTTTCCTTTGCGCGTACTCCTACTATGGTCGGTCGCGAATATTCTTATTTTAAGAATATTCTCTCCCTTCGGTTAGAAGATACACTCGATTTCCGCAATAGTCACCACCGCAATAGTCACAATTTCGCAATAATCACTAATTTCCTTCCGCAATAGTCACCAGCTGTTCTCTCAATTGCCGCTTGATACGCACTGCACATGCACTGTGCTCGGCATCTGATTGGTTGCTATTCACGCGCTGTTTAAAATGCTAAAAAATATTATTTTATTCGCAACACACATGCGCAATCGATGTGACATTTGAGCTAGGGAAATTGGTGACTATTGCGGGGGCAACTGTTTCGGATTTGGTGACTATTGCGGAAGTCGAGTGTACTCTTAAAGTAAGAATTCCGCTTAGTTCATTAAGAATATTATTAAGAATATGCCTGTAAGAATATGATATTCTTAATTTATTAGAATATCGTTTTTTCGGTGGCACGTAAATTCACTTGAAGTCACGGGAATTCACTTGAAGTCGCGTGAATTTATTTCAATTTTCTTGAAATCTCTTGAAGTCAGTGAAATCTTCTGAAGTCATTGAAATATCCTGAAATATCTTGAAGTCAGAAGTAGGTACATCCGCTTAGTCGAATTGGCAACCCCTCGACTAAAATTTATTCTCACGCAATGTCTCAATTATTTATTATAATCGAGTTATTACCTAAACGCAATCTAATAACTCTATAATTCTTGCAGCAGAAACATCGGATCTTCTCGTGCGCAAAAAGCGTGTACTTAATCTTGAGAATGGTGATTTAGGACTGGTGCCGGCTGGACTATTTCCCTTCGTAGTAAATATACTACTGCTAAATGTACCCCGTTGCGTCGGTAGTATAATCTCGCATTACACTGTCATTACATCCACTCTATGTGGTACTACTGCCCCTATATCATCGTACACAATTGTCGCTGGTTCAGTAGATGTATATCGTGGCACACCTCGCAATGTAATTGACAAAAAAGTACGCTATGGCAATCATACGCGGGCAAGAGATGGTGATGGTATTGTCTTGTTCTTTGTTCAATCAGCGTTTACATCAAGACATACTAGTGTCGCACACCTTCACATGGGACCTATACTGGGAGGTGCACCTGCTACTGTTGTAGGTTGGGGATGCTACGTCCACGCAGGCGTGTAAGTTTCCTGTAAAATATGCTAAACATAAATCATAACTAACATGCCATTAATCGAAATCTGCTATTAATCGAAATCTGCTCTAATTTCAGACGTGGAACTTCTCATCCTAAAAAACTGAGATCAATCACTGTGCCGATAATGGCCCACCGGGAATGCGTAAATATCTACCGAGGTTTTTATGACATTAATGATGAAGATGTTTGCATTTACGATCCACAAAACCGCTGTGGCCATACTGATTCCGGAGCTCCTTTAATTATTGAGGGTGAAGTGGCTGGAGTTTACCTAACGAGAGCACAAAATCACATGAGCCGCCCATCTCCTGAAATATTTGTACTCTTGCAACATGAGCACTACAGGCAATGGATCAGCGAGAACATGGTTCGCTGAAACTAAATATTAAAAGTCACTTCTTTCACTTAACTTGTACTGAAAGAAAAATAGACATTAATAAGGACTAATGTCAAACGAACATTAAACTTCTACAAAAATTGTACCATATTATTATTATTAAAATATTGAAGTTCCCATATACGCAAATATATTTGCGTACACTCGACTCCCTCAGTAGTAAAGACATTCAAAACAAGAGACTCTCTCAATAGTAAAACATATTCCCGGTCTCAAATGTCACTTCCTTTTTGAAGGACTTTAAAGGCATTTTAAGATATTGTGTATAATATTAAGTAATTTTAAGGACTTTTAAGGGATTCAACGGATTTTACGGAATTTCATGGAATTTTAAATACTTGTTAGACAAAGGATTTCCGACGTGACTCTGATCGACTTTCTTTCTTCTTTAATTGTAACCTCACGCCTCTACTTGTAATAAAATACTTGTTTATACTGTTACTTCATATTTTGAGACTAGAAGTTATATTCCCTAGCGAAAGCTTCGGATAGAAATGCATTCCGAATCAATCCGAATCATTCCGGAATTTGTGTCCGAACCAAACAGTTTCATTCCGATCTAATCCGAAGGAAGTTTTCAATCCGAATTAATCCGAAGCCCATTCAAAATCTATCCGAACATTTAATCCGACTGAATCCGAATGAGTCAGAATTAATCGGAACTTTCAATCCGAATGAATCCGGTCAATTCGAACGAATCCGAATGAATCCGATTTAATCCGGTGTATCCGAACCAATCCGAATGAATCCGAAAAATTCGGATTCATTCGGATTGGTTCGGATAGGCTGGATTAAATCGGATTCATTCGGATTAAGTCGGATTAATTCGGATTGACCGGATTGATTCGGATTCAGTCGGATTAAATCTTCGGATAGATTTTGAATGGGCTTCGGATTAATTCGGATTGAAAACTTCCTTCGGATTAGATCGGAATGATACTGTTTGGTTCGGACACAAATTCCGGAATGATTCGGAAGCTTTCGGACTGGTTCAGAATGAATTTCAATCCGAACCTTCCGCCAGGGTTGCTAATAAAGTATCATATATTTTATAATCTTCATGTCTTTCTCGTGTATTTTCATTGCAAAAACATTATCTATGCTATTGCTTCATAAAAATGAGAATCATTAACCACTGCAAATAAAGTTACATTATAACGGACCAAATTTGCTCAAGATCTTTAAACTGCGGCCTCCGTGTATCATTTGAACTCCGTAATTTACAAAGAAAGCAGACAAAAATGCATTTCAATCTGTTAATTCTCTGCGTCGTCTTGTCTCAAGCAATTATTGGAACCATCTCAAGTGAGAATATTAGTATTTGAATTTCCAACTTCATAACCCGATCCAAAAGGAATTTAAGGGCATGTGATACTTTACTATAAGAGCAAATTAGTTAAACCAATTATACATTCATAATAATAAATATTTTAATCTAATAATTTCTTACAAGACTGCATTCTACCATATTGTACTACTAGGACTTCATTCTGTGTGATTATAAATTTTATTCTTCTCGTGACTTGTGACTCATCCCACTGACGTGTAGAAACAGTTTGACTCCAAATATTTGTTTGCCTTTTACGAAAACATCTCAAGAATAAGTTTAATATGATTTCTTCAATACATCTTTTGTTCTCTTCTATAAAAATATGATGCTTCGATTAATGTTTCGTCACTGTAAACCAATTAGCTACCTAGCATCATTTAGATGTGTTTCCTTGCTTTCACGAGCATTCATGACAATTTCAATCTTGATTTCAAGAACGAAATTTGAATACCCCAAAATGCTCTCCTTACTGTATATATAAAAATAAAATTATGTATAATTTTACTTGCAGGCGACTCATCAGATCTTCTTGTGCGCAAAAAGCGTGTAATTAATACTAAGCAAGGTGCAGACTTGCCAGTGAGGGCTGGATCATTTTCCTACGTTGTAAATATTAAACTGCTTAATAAGCCCCATTGCGTGGGTAGTATACTCTCGAGTTTCACTGTCATCACATCTGCTTTCTGTGCTTCTCAAAGTATATCACTGTACAAAGTTGTCTCTGGTTCAATACATATACATCGTGGCTCTTCTCACAATGTAACTGATAAAATAATACGTTTGGGCAGTTATTCTCCGGCAAGAGCTTCTGATGGTATTGCCTTGTTCACTGTTGATCCACCTTTTTTCCCAAGATTTACTAAAATCGTACACCTTCACGTGGAACCTATACTGGCAGGTTTACATGCTACTGTTCTTGGTTGGGGTTGCTACTTCATCCCAGGAGAGTAAGTTTTCCAATAATATTTTAGAGATAAAACATAACACGCCATTAATCGAAATCTTCCTTGATTTCAGACGTGGAACAGAGTATCCTAGACAAATGCGATCAATTACTGTGCCGATAATGCCCCATCGAGAATGCGTAGACGCCTACCGAGGTTTTTATAACATTACAGATGAAGATGTTTGCATTCATGATCCACAACAACACTGTGGAATTACTGATAACGGTGCTCCTTTAATTATTGACGATAAATTGGCTGGAGTTTATGTTCGGAGAGCAGAAAATGAAAGACTTCGCCTAATAGCTCCTGAAATATTTGTAGTCTTGCAACATAACCACTACACACAGTGGATCAGGGATAACATCATTTCCAGCAACTAAATATTCAAAATCATCTTTTCGCATAAACAACACTGAAAGAACATTATAACCCTTATTTGCACTCGATCGGCGCTGCTGCGGCGCCCGGCCGAGTTGAAGTGCAAAAGGCCTCGAGTGCAAAGGGTTAATAAGGGGACTAATGGGAAACAAACATTAAAATTCTACAAAAATTGTATCTTATTTTGTATTATTTAATGTATTATGTAATAAATTTAATAACAGATGCTTTGATCTCTCCGAGTATGACATTTGGATCTATTTCTTCGAATGTATCAGCTCTTCTGCTTTATTCCACTGCTTTGCATTACCAGTTGAATTCATTCCTCACTGATCTTCTGGAAACAGCTTATGAGGTCTTTGATATGAGATACCGCAGCAATCCCGTGTAAAAATGAGCATTTAATTTTTGCATAAAAATGATTCTATCAAAATTATATACTCTCAAATCAATTTCTTTGGTATGATAAATCATTTCAGCATGTCTAATTTTTGTACAATTATTTTTATATATAAATTATGTAGAATATTTTTACATGGGGTATTTAAGTCCAATAAGGAGCCAATGCATCAGTGTTGCCAGATTGGGGGTTTTCCCCCTAGATTTAGAGGGATTTCTGTTGCCCAGGGGGAATTTTAGGGGGAAAAAATCTTTAGGGGGAAACCTCGGGGGGAAAAAATTTTCAAGGGAGTTATTAAGGGGGAAAAATCCTGAAACGCACTCGTGGTTTAAGGCCTGAGCACAATCATGTACTTGTTCCGTGTCCTTATCCTAAATATGGTAATGTCTTTCTCTATCGTTGCGTCATTTTCGTTTAGTACGCATGTGCACAGCTGTCCTCTTCCTATTCATGGGAAAGTGTGCGAATGAGAAAGTTTCTAAAATTGACGGGGACGGTAATGTTTTTATTATTTAATAAATACGATAAATACATATTTTCATTGCATAGTTTTATAATTCCTAGCCAATCATAGCTCGTCTACGATGTATATCTCTTACTTTCTTTCATGGGATTAGTCTGAGAAAGAAGAAATTCCCTTTAGGGGGAATCGGTCAGTGGAATGGCAAAAATCTAGGGGGAAATGAACCATGCTTTAGGGGGGCTTTACTCCATCCATCTGGCAACACTGCAATGCATCTTCTTCATCCGCTTTTTCATTGCCCGAGATATCCTCATGACGAGGCATCCTAATTAGTTAGATCAGGTTAGATCCAATCCAGTTGTCCGTCGGTGACTGAAGGAGAATCTGAAGACACTTCCACACTAGTTTGAAGACAATCTCCTGAAAGTCAAGGGCTTTAAGTGCATTCTGACTATCGGAGCAAATGCAGATGTGCCGGCCGGCCTTGTATGCTTGTAAGCAAATCTCTTCAAAGCAAGTTTTAATAGCCACTACCTCGGCTTGAATCTGCCAATCTATGGGGAATCTGCCAAGTGTCATTGACATTTCAACTCTTGGAATTCTCCCATAGATTCCAGCTCCGGTGCCTTGGGAGTCCTTGTGAAACCATCTCCATATCATACCATCCTTTCTTAAAAAAGACATAAACTGTCGAGTGTCCGCATTTTATTCGTGATCTGATTGGTTGAGAGATGGTCACGTGGGATCGTCACAAGTGCGTTGTCGTTTGAAGTAATTATATAGGCGCGCGAAGCGCGCTGTGATGTTCTAGTAATTCCGTATACCAGATGAGTCCTCCCGGTTTAAACATTGCTTCTCTTTTCTGTTCATCGTACCATATTTCCCTAATTTAGAAAATCACTTTAAAGAGCTTCGTAAACGAAAGTTTCCTGATCATAACGTCAGATTCCATATCAAGGACATCTTTTACACAAAAGTGTTTTTTACGACAACCGCATGAAAATTCAGAAAATAGTTACTGCCTTTATCTTTGCTCGGCAAATTAAGTACATTGATAAAAAATGTTGCTGAAATCATGGACATAAAGCCACGACCAAACATATTTCACAGCCCAGATAGCAATCATGCTATCCTATGATCCATATTCCTATGTGCCAAACTAATGTTATTCCGTATGGGAAACTTTAAAGGAACTTCAAGGTTCTTACAGAAGAACATGTACGGTATCCCATTTCAATTTACATTAGTTAATAAGAAAATAGTTAAGAAAATTTTTATGAAATTTTATTGCTCTTTAGCACCTTATACTTTTAGTTCAAAGTCAAAAATGCATTTATTTTATTTAAATCTTCAAATAAACTTAATATAAAATATATTATTTTCGTTTTATTTCACAATAATTATTACATAAATTTATGAGATTTCCATCACTCCTGAGTTGGCTGATAATTCGGAATTACTTCGTGAACATGTGTGAACATGGATCTACGTTGAATCTTTATATTTATATAAGGCATCAGATTTTTATAACATGCTTTAATATTCTTATCGAGGAAACCATTATTTGCACTATTACTTCACAAACATAAAAATCATTAACCTCGGCCGATAAACTAAAATATAAAAGGCCAAGATAACATTGCTCAAAATCTTTAAACCGGTCTTGGCCTGGGTGTAACATTTGAACTGAGTAATTTACAAAAAAAAAAAAAAAAAAAAAAAAAAACAGATTCAAAATGCATTTGAATCTGTTAGTTCTCTGCGTCGTCTTGTCTCAAGCATTTATTGGAACCATCTCAAGCGAGAATATTAGTAAGTAAAATTATATCCTCGTTCTATAATCGATTTTCTTTGGATCCAAATCCAAAATCAAATTAATGAACTGTGATATGAACAGGAAATTAGAATATCACAATGCTTTCCTTCCGACGGGTTATTACTAAAACGCAAAATAATTTTACTTTCAGGCGAATCATCGGGTCTTCTCTTGCGCAAAAAGCGTGTAATTAATCTTGCGCAAGATGCTGACGTGCCAGTGAAGGCTGGATCATTTCCCTACGTTGTAAATATTGAACTACACAACACAACCCATTGCGTGGGTAGTATACTCTCGCCATTGACTATCATCACATCTGCTTTCTGTGCTTCTGCAGAAATATCAGCGTATACAATTTTGTCTGGTTCAATATACTCATTTCGTGGCACAGCTCGCAATGTAGTTGATAAAAAAATACGCCTCGGCAATCATGTGGGTACAAGAGCCTCTGATGGTATTGCCTTAATGATAGTTAATTTGCCTCTTACGTCCAGATTTACCGGTTCTATAAGCCTTCACACGGGACCTATACTGCCAGGTGTACTTGGTACTGTTGCTGGCTGGGGATGCTACTACATCCCAAGAGTGTAAGTATCCAATAATATTTTAGAGATAAAATACAACACTCTATTAGTCGAAATATTCTCCGATTTCAGCCGTGGAACGCAATATCCTAGAAGACTACGATCAATGACTGCGCCGTTAATGCCCCACCGAGATTGCCAAGACGCCCACCGAGGGATTTATGACATTACTGATGAAGATGTTTGCATTTACGATGAACAACAACACTGTGGCGATACTGATAACGGTGCTCCATTGGTTATTGACGGTCAACTGGCTGGAGTCTTTATTCGTAGAATACAAAGAGATCCGAGAATTGTAGGTCACAGAAATCCTGAAATATTTGTATTCTTGCAACATGCCCACTACAATCAGTGGATCAGGGAGAACATCGTTCACATGCGTACAAATTAAACATATTTTTTCAATTAATCCGCACTGAAAGGAAAATATACATTAATAAATACTAATGTGAAACGAATATTAAAACCTTACAAAACGTTTACTTTATTTTGTCCAAAATTTTCCGGGTGGTGAAGTTCTGAACTAAAAATGATGATGGCAGTGATCCCAGATAGGAGTTATGTGCCTGTGCTCAGACTCTCATTTACAATCTGGGATTAGTGGATGATGGATCAAATCCTCATTGAAGATCACGAATGCGTCACTAGAAGTTATACTTCTGTGACGTCGTGTCACCTAATGTCATAAATTAATAATCAACAAAATTATTTGACATTATATTCATTAAGAATCCGAGTATCCAACTATTGATCCAATGTCTTAGCTAGCGGGTTAAAGAATACATATAACCCAAAAGATTTACCATCAGCACACCTCGCATTTGCTACCCGCATAATCAAGAATATTGAAACATAAAAATGTTAATCGACCCTTTCGAGTTCTTGCGGAACCGTCTGTAATTCCATATACCAGATGAGTCCTCCCGGTTTAAACATTGCTTCTCTTTTCTGTTCATCATACCATATTTCTCTATTTAAGAAAATCTCTTCAAAGGGCTTCATAAACGAAAGTTTCCTGATCATAACATCAGATGAGCCTTCCATGCTAGGCTTACAGTCTGTTCAACAGGAGCGTATACGCGATATTTCGAAAACTATTGGAGATTTTTGAACGTTTTTTTTTTTTAAATTAAAGGACGTTCAAAGGACTAAAGCGCAATTACCTAATAAATGGTTCAGTCCCCATCGTTGTCCAGAATGGCCTGGCACCTTTTTCGCATGATTTCCACCAATTTTTTTT
>CAJFCP010026109.1:122059-135439 GCA_904066005.1 Synergus itoensis
GATAAACTTAAGTAATTTATAAACGTTATTTTGATTCAGTAACTTATTTTCAGACAAAACTGAAGTTATCCAAGTTATTTCAATCCTTCTTTTACCCGTCTTGCTGAAGACAGCAAGTTTCAAGTCAAAAAGTTCGGGAAATCATTGGAGACCTTCCTTGAGTGAAGTACAGAGGGGGTTTGTTCTTCATGCTTTGGTACGATAAAATGTTAAAATTTATAAAACAATTAAATATGTAATTATTTGATACATTTATTTCCAGTAATTAAAATATATTTATTTTCAGACTAATGAGGATTTGCAGCCTTTGCTAGAAAATCGAAAAAATACAATCAAGAAATTAAAACTCACAGATCAACCCATACCGGTATTTATAGGGTCAGTGGATAAGATCATCAGTGCAAAGGTAAAAATAAATGATACCGAATACGAATTGCCTTCGGCTCTTAAAGCACTGGATATCTGCTATAAATCTTTTTTTGTGCTAAATGCCGAATATCCCGTGGAATCTAAACACGTATGGTCATTCATGCAACGTTGCGTGTACGATATGGATGATTCTACTACCAGAAAATATGCGTCAGTAAATAAACTGAAAACAGAATTGCAAAAGGTTTAGGCGTGCGTTTGTTTGTACTTGAAGAAAAACTCGATAAAACCGTTGAGTTCCTAATATTGAGACTGAATAACTTAATATTTAAAATAAGAGGCTTAAGACTTCTAAGAGTTTTCGTTTAAAAATTTTGATCTCTTCAATTTAAGTTGCGAATTCGTTTTAAATATTCTATAAGTTCAAGTATTGACATTTACTTTCTTTAGATTTAATATAATCTCGTTACCTAATTTACTTGTTTTAGTCAAGTATGCGTGATATATAGTTTTAAGTCGTGGATTTATGAAAAGTACTTTAAAAAGAGTTTAAGTTAAAGATTTTAACAAATTTCTTTACCTTTTTAAAAAGTTGAAACATGAAAGTGATTTATCTTCTTTAAATATAAGCGTTTTATCTCAGCAATCTGTTTTGAACAGGCTATAGCTTTGTTTGTTAATGTGCGTATAAATTTTTAATAATTATTTTCAAAATTAAAATGAAGTGCTTTAAATGTGATTGGTCTTTTGAAACGGCAAATCATTTACTTTTACATTTAAAACATGTTCATCATCTACAAAAGAAAGATTATTACAAGTGTACCGGTGTTGCTGATTGCACACGCTCATACAGTGATCTTAATTCCTTCAGGAAACATCTAAGTACTCATGAAGAAATACACAAAATAAATAACGCTGAATTAATTCATAATAATCTTAATGATCTCGGTGATCCAATTATTCAGTCAAAAAGAAAAGAAGTTCCTAGTGTTACTACTGATGAATTAACTGAAAATAGCAACATTAATCATTATGAAGCGAAAGGTATTGATTTAAAACTTGAGGCAATTAGTATTATATCTAAATTATATGATAATCCCCTGGTACCCAGAAATACTGTGCAATTTGTAGTAGATGGAATAAATACTTTCACAGATGCTTATATTCAAGTAATTAAACAAAAATTGCAAAAAGAATTAACTTTTATAGAACAGGGCATAAATACCAATCAAATTTTAACAAAAGTTAATAATATAATAGATAATGTTGCTAATCCTTTTGAAAATTTAAATACTGAATACAAAAGACTGAAATATCTTGAACAAAATAGTTTCTATAAACCGCCACAATCATTCATTCTAGGGCAAGCTCAAATGCAAAAAAAGGTTGAAGGTCAAATAGTTTCAATGAATGGAGACGTTAAAGGAGAATTTATTCCCTTAAGAAATACCTTAAAATCAATTTTAGAAATCCCGGGGTTATTGAATGAGATTAAGGAGTATGTCAAAGAATTAAAAAGTAGCACAGACAATATTATGCGTAATTTTATTCAAGGCGAGGTTTGGAAAAAACGGTCACAAAATCACGGTGATAAAACAGTATTTCCGATTGGCATTTCATTCGATGATTACGAAACAGGTAATGTCGTAGGGTCTCATGCAGGCGAAAATAAATTAGGAGCAGCATACGGTCATCTATTATGTTTACCACCAAAGTACGCGTCGAACTTGAGTCATATATTTCTACTCCAATTATTCCATTCTGCAGATAGAAAAACTTTCGGTAATGCTGCAAGTTTTCATCCACTCATTGAAGAATTAAATTATTTGCGTAATACCGGGATCAATGTAAACGGAGAAACTATATATTTTGAATTTTGTTTACTTTGTGGTGACAATTTGGGCTTACATAGCATTTTAGGTTTAACTGAATCTTTTTCTGCTAACTTTTGTTGTCGAGTTTGTAAAATACGAAAAGAAAATATGAAAATTTGTTGTGAAGAAGATCCAGCACTTCTTAGAACGAAAGAAAATTACGAAAGCGATTTAAAAACAAACAATCTTTCAGAAACTGGTATAAAAGAGCGTTGCATTTGGAATGATGTGGAAGGATTCGATATTACTGAAAACGTTGCACTGGATATAATGCATGATGTTCCAGAAGGCGTGGCAATTTATACAATGCCAAAAATTCTTCAGTATCTCATTTTTGATTTAAGAGCATTTTCTGTTGAAACTTTAAATTTTCGTATAAGGAATTTTAATTACGGCGTATTAGAGAGATCGAACAAACCACCAAATATCACTCTGGAAACCTCAAAAAATATTAAAATTGATATGACTGCTTCAGAGATGACGTGCTTTGTCAGGTACTTTGGGTTAATGATTGGGGAATTTGTTCCGAGAGGTAATAAAGTTTGGAATTTATATTTAAAATTAAGAAAAATATTAGAAATTCTTCACTCTGTCCAAATTCGAGCAACGGATATTACATTGTTAGAGTGTCTTATTACGGAACATCATGCATTATATTGCGAGCTTTTTAATGAAACTTTGAAACCTAAATTTCACTTCATGTTACACTATCCTAGATGGATAAAAAAAGTTGGTCCTTTAATTCACTGTTCGTCCATAAGGTTCGAATCAAAACACAAGGAATCTAAAAATACGAGTAACGTTTCCTGTAGCAAAATTAACATCCCACACACCTTAGCTGTAAAACATCAATTAAAATTAAATTATTACATTAAAAATTACCGAAGTAGTGATATAGAAATGGGTCCTGTAATTCCCTTCGATTTCGACCAATTTGAAGTACTTCATTTTAAAACTTATTTTCCAAAAGTTGAATTTAGAGAACAAATTATAGCTTTAAAATGGGTTAATGTGAAAGGTACCGAATACACAAAGGAAACTATTTTAGTCATTAATGACGACTCTTCATCTCCAATCTTTGGAAAAATTTGTTCCATTTACGTAATTGAAGAAGTCGTTCATTTTTTACTTTATCCGTTACCCTCAATACTTTTCGATGACCACTTTCATGCATTTCGAGTAGATATTGGGTCGAAGGAGTCATGCATGACTTCAATCACATATGAAAACCTACCACATAAGCTTCCTTGTTTATTGGTTCAAAAACAAACAAATTTTTATGTTGCGACACGTTTTCTTCTTTAATTTTCTTTTGTAGATATGAGAGTATGTTTTCATTTTGACTGAAAAATATTTGTCGTTTCATATCCAATCACATTTAAATGTCAAAAAACTTTTATTGCGATTATCTTAAAAGAGATATATGATTGTTAAAATTGTATGTAAACAATTTTTATATTCTTCGATAATATATATAAAATAAACGTACAATATACGAAATATATTTATTGAATTTTATTTAAACCGCCCATTCTGTAGTAAGAGAATGTATATATATATATATATACATGTGCATGAGTATTAATTACAGATATATACCTGTAATCATTGCAGGTATTTTTCTGTAATCGTTACAGACACTTTTCTATAACACTTACAGATATTTTTCGGTGATAATTACAGATAATTTTCTGTAATCGTTACAGATAATTTTCTGTAATCGTTACAGATATTTTTCTGTAATCGTTACAGATATTTTTCTGCAATCGTTACAGATATTTTTATGTAATACTTACAGATAATTTCGGTGATTGTTACAGATTATATTGGCATAAATTTTATGTAATGAGTACTGAAATTTTATGCTGTCACTATATTAGCATAGGAAATCTGTAACGATTACAGACTTTTCAGTAAGTGTAATGGATTTTTTTTCTCCGTGTAAAGGATATCATGAGATGTTAAAGGATTTTAAAAGTTTTCGTGGAATTTTAAGACTTTTATAGGATGATAACAATTTTTTTTTTTAATTTTAAGACTTTTTAAGATTTTTTTAAAAGAAATTTTCAGACTTTTATAGGACTTTCAAAAAATTTCAAGGAATTGCCCTGGAATTTTATGGATTTTAAAGAGATTTCTAAGAATTTAAGACATTTTTACGAATTTTAAGTAATTTTCAGGGATTTCAACGGATTTAAAAATGTTTTATGAAGTTTTTCAAAAGATTTAAAGTGATGTTTGTTTAAATAAAAAAAAAAAAAAACGTTTCTTTGATCATATTAAAAAAAAATTCTTTGAATCAAACAAATTTTTTTAATTCAAACAATTTTTTTTTTAATTCAAAGATATTTTTTCTTTGACCCTATGTCAAAGAAACGCTTGTTTGATTCAAAAAAAAAAAATTTTTTTGAGTGTTATTTCACTTCTAAGTAATAAATTTTAACTTCTTTGTTTTGTTTCTCGAGAACGACAGCTTAAAAAATTATTTTCAAAGAATTAAATCTAAAATAAGAATGAATCAAAATTAAGATGACTTAAGGCTCTGCTTAAGGCTATGTATTACTTATACGATCTCTACTTTACCGATATTTTTTCCCTGTATCGCTACTTCTAAATTTATCGAAATATCAAACTGAAAGTTTCTAAAATGAAAGGAAATATGCTGAAGTACATTTATACAATCCTAAATTTTTATTAAAATAAAAAAAAAAGTTAAAAATAATTTTTTCTTTATAAATGTAAATATTTAGGACCAGATAAAGGTACCTTAATACTTTAACTTTAATTCTATAAATTTTCAATTTGATAACTCAATAAAAGAGGTAATGTTGGAGAGAAAAAATGTCGGTAAGGTAGAGATCGGATAAGTAATACATGGCCTTAAGGAGTGCTGCTATTCAAAATATGAGAGACAAGGTCAGGTGTCGATGAACACCAAACAGTGTAATAAACATTGAGTGAACGTGAAAGTTGGACCGTTAATCTGACCTGCCGATAGGCACATGACTAAGAATTCGATAAACATCAGAATCACAATCAGGTTGACAAAACTGAAGGTGCAGTTAGGTCTTTCTTAATAGATCGCAATAAAATCGGTAGCGCTCTACCAGATAATAAATTCAAAGAATTGATTGTTGAACTCTCTTGATTTTTCCTTAACCCATTTACAAATTTATTATTTCCTTCATAAACTAAAATCTTATAAAACTTTTTACTACAAGACTTTTATTTCTTAATTATTTCTTACACCGTGTGAATTTCCTCAAATGAAATTTAAATAAATAATTTAATTATAACAAATTATTAGTTAGAGACTTATGATTAAATTTTTCTCCAAGTCCACAATTTCACGATTTTTTCAATTCAAAGACACGAAACAAATTATCTGCTGGATTGCTCGAGATGATCTTATAATGAACTCATTTCCTTTGTGATATTCATTTTTCTCAGCTTCCGGATTAGAAGAAAAAGTTTTCGGAAGTGAGTTCCAATTTTTTTACACAGTGTAATTGTCGCGTTGTGTGACTCCTTATTTTCACTTTCATACATGCCTCATTTAAACTAAGGCAATTTTCTCCTCGCGTCGATTCCGGAGTTAGCCATCCGTGACGGATAATCGAGAATTGCTTTTTTTTTTACCTTTAATCTTTCTAGGCCTACGTTAGGCAGGATGCAAAAGTGAAATAATGGTAATCACAAAGTCATTAAAACTGATAACTAACCATGACCGACACGTCATTTTGCGCTGAGTGTGTAAAATTTTTTTATAGCACTTTCATTCAGTTAAATAATAGATTTTCATTGTTAATTTAGTAAATTTTGTTTATAAAACTAATAATAGGAACTCGAGCTGAAATTATAGTTCACTTCAATTTCCCTAGAATTACTGTTTTCTTTATTTTAGACAAATCTTTAGATAAAAGATGAAACGGTACAGCTACACCCAGAAAAAAGTTCTTATTAAATTAAAGAAAACATTTGTTTAACTACGTTTTTTTGATTCAACACACAAATATTTTTATATTAAAAGAAAATTTCTTTGATTTTAATAAATGACGTCACATAGTCTCTTTCACTTAAAGAAACTATTTGTTTAAATAATTTGCTTAATTTAAAACAAAATTCTTTTGATTCAAAAAAGTTATTAGTTTAAATGAAAGAAATAATTTCTTTAGAGTCAGTGATTTGAAATAAACAACTTATTTCTTTGAATCAAAGAAAGATTTTCTTATAATCCACATTACTAATGCGCCAAGCGGTTGCGCAAAAGAAGAAGCTTTTCGGAAATGCATTCTTTTCGTGAACACGTGTTGTTAAATTTTTGTGAAAACGCGGACGCGGCCGGCTAGATAAAGTCTTGGTAATCATTTAAATCGTTAAAATGTGTGATAAAGAAGTGTGGGAATTTATAATTTACAAGAAGTGCGTGAGATTTTACAAGAAATGTGAAAATTTACAAGAAGTGTGAGAATTTACAATTTTTACGAAAATTTAAGGTAAAAAGATTAACTTTATTTTGAATTAATTCAGAAATTATAATTTCTGTACACGAAATTGTGTACAGAAGTAACAAAAATTTACATAAAAGTGGGGTTAAATCGTGCAGAATAAAGTGTATATAAAGAAATAAAAAGGTCAAATCAAAAATTATATTTCTTTGATTTAAAGAAATCTTTGTTTTGAAGCAACTAAATATTTCTTTAATGGAAAGAAACTTTCCGTTTAAATTAAAGAAATATTTCTTTAAATCAAATAAAAAAATTTAACAAAAAAATTTCTTTAAATCAAACAAATGTTTCTTTGACCGTATATCAATACTAGAATTTCTTTGATTCAAAGAAAGTTTCTTTGATCCGAAAAAAATTTTTTCTGGGTGTAACTGAATGAAAGTTTGGGTGCAGTTCCGAAAATCGGAATCAGTGAAATTCGCTGATGAATTAGCGGAATTGCTCTTATTCTCTTAATCTGAATCAGCGATAAGTATACCACTGATTCAAATCAGCGTATATACGCTGATGAATCAGTGAATTACGCTGATGAATCAGTGAATGTCACGCCCTCTATCATCTAAATTTCACTGATTCATCAGTGGAACTTTCGCTGATTGGAATCAGCGAAAACCCTACCAAATCAGTGAAATTCGCTGATGAATCAGTGAATTTCACGCCCTCTATTTTATTAATTTTGATGTATAAAAATTTTCCTTTACCATTATTTCCATTTCCCTCTAACATTTCCTTTTACCATTTCCTTTTACCATTTTCATTTACCATTTCCCTTTACCATGACTTTCTCTTACTTTTCTCTTTACTTTTTCCATTTAGAATTTCCCTTTACCATTTACCTTTAAATTGTAAAGGAAAACCATGATAAATGGAAATGGTAAAGGGAAATTGTAAAAGGAAATCATGTTAAATGGAAATCATGTTAAATGGAAATCATGGTAAAGGGAAATGATAAAGGGAAATGGTAGAGAAATCATGATAAAGGGAAATGGTAAAGAGAAATTATGGTAAAAGGATATGGTAAAGGGAAATCATGGTAAAGAAAAATCGTAGTAAGGGAAAATGGTAAAGAGAAAAGGTAAAGGGAAATCATGGTGAATGAAAATGCTAAGGGGAAATGGTAAAGGGAAATGATAAAGGGAAATGGTAAAGGGAAATGGAAAAGGGATAGAAAAAGATATCGTTTGCTGAATGCCAAGTGTGTACTTAGGAAGGATAAAAAATCTCTATTCCTTTCTATCCGAAAATTTCTACCCCTTTCTATCTTTTTACTTTCAACATGGAAGTGCCTTATCCAAACTACAGTTACAGCTATTTTCATTTGGAGGGCAGAGTGATCAAACACAGTTAAATCTTTGTCTCAAAATGAGGCAAAAAGTTTTCAAAATGAGCCAAAAATTTCTGAAAATAAGACAAAATTTCTCAAAATGAGAAGAAAATTTTTCAAAATGAGACAAGTGTTTTTCTGTGAAATCTCTGTTCATACAACGTTTGACTCGATGCTTGATTTCATCTCGACTGATGATCCTGGATCCTGTTCCTGTTTGATAAATGATTTGCAGTCGAATCCGGCTTTTTACGAAACTTTTTCCCAGCGTCCAGGCAAAACAAGGAAAGGTTGTTTAGTCGAATCCAGAGATTGACCTTGCCTTGTATCCGGGTGGCTGTGTTTCGTTGTTCGGAACCTTTTTTCTTCAAGTCGACCAACCGACTAACCATATGCACGTGGATTCGAATGAGCATGGGAAGTTAACATTCCGGTGGCGTCGCACATTCTACCTTTGGAATAAGGCCTTTCGAGTCGTCGATATAGTCATGACTATGGGTACCTTTCTTATTTCTCCCGAGTGCCACGCCCTGCTTTGCCCCGTGCTGAACACACCCTTCACCATGCGTTCGTTCCTTGGTTTGGTGTGGCCGATTCAGATATTTACTCTGGGTCCGATCTATATATTGATCTAAATGTATATCGCCTTCGATTGCCAATAATCGGTACGTGCACTAGGCACTCGTATCGAAAGGCAAAGGTGAAATGTGAGCTTCCATTAAAACACCATCAGCCCAATTCAATTCCACTCAGAATCATTATAAACTCGATTACAAAGCAATTTTTTTTTACCATTTTATGACATTCAGATATCTTTCAATCCAGACAATTTCCTTCGGTAATCTCGTAATAGATTAACATGCTTTATGTAACGGATGTATTAGGGTTTGGGATGGTCGATCTTCAAAAAAAAAGAATCGATTCCAAAATATCGATTCTGAAATTCTCGATTCGATTTAATCGATTAATCGGATAAAAAGATCGATTTTTGAATCAATCTTAAAAAAAAAAGAATCTATTCTGAAATTCTCGATTCGATTTAATCGATTAATCGGATAAAAAGATCGATTTTTGAATCGATCTTCAAAAACAAGAATCAATTCTGAAATTCTCGATTTCATTGATTAATCGGATAAAGAGATCGATTTTTTAATCAATCTTCAGAAAAGAGAATCGATTCTGAAATTCTCGATTCGATTTAATCGATTAATCGGACAAAAAGATCGATTTTTGAATTGATTTTCAAAAAGAAGAATCGATTCCAAAAGATCGATCTTCAAAATAAAAAAAAAAGAATCGATTCTGAAATTCTCGATTCGATTTAATCGATTAATCGGATAAAAAGATCGATTTTTGAATCGATCTTCAAAAACAAGAATCGATTCTGAAATTCTCGATTTCACTGATTAATCGGATAAAGAGATCGATTTTTGATGGAATAAGTCATATTCGTTTAAATTGTTAAAAAAAATGTTAAAAAAGAAAAATTATTAGTGTTAAAAAAATTTACATATTCCCACTTACCTTATTTTCAAGTGGGAAGCGAAATTTTGGAATCGATTTTTTTTTTTGATGATCGATTCAAGAATCGATATTTTTATCCGATTAATCGATTAAATCAAATCGAGAGTTTCAAAATCGATTCTTTTTTTTTGAAGATCGATTCAAAAATCGATCTTTTTATCCGTTTAATCGAATCGAGAATTTCAGAATCGATCTTTTGAAATCGATTCTTTTTTTTGAAGATCAATTCAAAAATCGATAATTTTATCCGATTAATTGAGAATTTCAGAATCGATCTTTTGAAATCGATTCTTCTTTTTGAAAATCGATTAAAAAATCGATTTTTTTATCCGATTAATTGATTAAATCGAATCGAGAATTTCAGAATCGATTTTTTTGGAATCTATCGAATATGAAGAATTTTTTTTTTCAGAAAAGAATCTAGAGGGCAAGCGGTAACTTGATTTTGAGTAGCTCTCAAAATTTGCAATGCTGCTTTGAATCACTGACGCAATTGAATCTACTTTACATGTAAAGAACAAAAGAAGGAACAGTTTCAGTTTGTATGCGCGGGTATTTCAAAATTTTGCAATTGGGTTGAACTGTGTGGTCACAATACCGAATTACAAAATGAGCATACGTCAAATTCAATGGGCCGTATTGTCTCGTTGCAGGTAATTTCTGTTATAGTGAAAGGCGCGGCACGAAAAGTTTATTCGGAGTCTCATAAACACGAAAAAAATCCCTCGGGTTCGATAAATATCGCTCCTGAATAGATTTACGAACGCAAAGTCGGACACTCATAATTCTATTTCAACTTTTCATACGCAACTCAATCTGCTATTTTATTATTATTATCTACATTTTTAAAAATTTTATTTTAATTATTTTTTTATCGAAGACAGTTTCAAAATATCTTTTAAAAATCTCTTAAAATTTAAGGAATTCTTTTAAAAATTCTAAAAATCTCTTGAAATCCCTTAAAATTCTTTAAAATACTTTATAATTCCAGGACATCTTTTAACAATCATTAAAATCTTTTGAAAACCCTTAAAATTTTACGAGAATCTTTGAATTCTCTTAAACTGTCTTGAAATCTACTGAAAAACTCGTGAAATTTCCTAAAATCACTATAAATCTCTTAAAATCGTCAGACTAGACATTTGGTACTTCAACCAAATTTCAAGGGATTGTGAAGAAATTGGAACATTTTCCCAAACCCTGAAAAAGAATTCCAAAAACTCCATAAAGTGATTTTTCCCCAGGCAATTTACATGGAAAACTTAAAGTCAAAATTAAAATCAAATTTTTTTTCTTAAAAGGGGAAAATTTCTTTTTTACATGAAACCAAAATACCTTCATATTTTTATCTGATGAGAATGTAAAAAAGAATATTGTATGTAATGCAAATAAAAAAATAAAAAATAAAATAAAGTTGCAAGAAAAGTAACGGTCTTGGATTGGTTTTTAGTAGTCGAGAAAAGTTACTTATGATGACTACCAGTGCTCACTATTCATGTTATAATAACGGTAATGAGAGAATTGCGAAATGCAGTGGTCATGCCAAGTCGGCAACCTCTGATTCTCCTCAAAAAAGTTGAACATTTGCGCTCCAGGAAACAGTGGCAATGACAAGAAATGGCACGAACCTCACGGACCTCCGACCAGAAAAAGAAACATCGAACTCTTCTTTCTTTTTTGTAATAATAACGCTCTTTTTCGTTTTCATTGATCTCTCGAACGAAAACTCGTTTTGCTCAACGAAAATTATGGATAAATATTTTTTCGCTCTGTAGCACTAATCTTTTTTCAAATATAAGACTGCGTACAGAGAGAAAAAATATTTAGTTTCGATACTTTTTCCATAAAACGAAGAATTCAAAATCTAACTTTAAAATTCAATATTTTCGTTTTACTTAAAAAAAAAAAAAATGGAATTAGATATTTTCTCGCTCTGTGTGCATACTTCTAGTTACAAATTAATTAATTCTACAGAGGGAAATAATTCTAATTTTAATATTTGATAAATAAAGTGAAGAAATCGAATTTTTATATTAGAACTTGACTCCAACATCCTTAATTTTAATTTTGACTTGAAGTTTTCCATGTAATTTGCCTGGGGAAAGATCAGTTTATCGAGTTTTTGCAATACTTGTTCAGGGTTTGGGAAAATGTTCCAATTCCTTCACAATCCCTTGAAATTTGGCTGAAGTTCCAGACGTCTAGTCTGACGATTTTTTCTTTTTTTTGATTGGAATAAAAATATCAACAATAAAAATTTTCCAAAGGTTCCAAAACCTAAAATTTGTATTTATTTACTGTAGTTGAAATTTTATCTGGCGCTGCCCGGAATTTTAGGAGATTTTATAAGATTCCAAAAATTATAAAAGGATTTTACGAGATGATTTTAAAGAATTTCAATTTTAAAAAATGTCCTGAGATGATAATATATTTTGATTGATTTTAGGGATTCAAAAGGACTTTTAAAATAAGAGTTGAAAATAGAGAATTCGAAGATTCTCGTAAAATTTTAAGGATTTTCAAGAGATTTTTAGAATTTTTAAAAGATTTCCTGAAATTTTAAGAGATTTTAAAAATATATTTTGAAACTGTGTTCCAACTTTTTAAAATCCCATGAATTTTTCTGAAATCCTGTTAAAATTTCTATACGAAATCCCTTAAAATATTTTTAAAATCCCTTGAAATCTCTTGAAATCCCTAGCAACTCCAAGTAAATTTCTGTTAGTCAATAAAAATAAAATACAATAGTTTTGGGAACCACTTTTTTTATATTCTTAATCCAGTATATGTAAATAAAAAAAAAAAAAAAAAAAAAAAAAATTCATTAGTCTAGACGTCTGAAATCATTTAAAATCCTTGAAATCTTCTAAAATCCCTTGACTTTCCTTTAAATTCTTTAAAATCCTACGAGACATAAAATCTCGTCTCTATTAATCAAGATAATTCATTTTAGATAATATTTCCACAATAAAAAAATTTTATTAAGAGAAATTGTTTAAATTATTCACAGAAATGCGTAACTTCAAGAATCAATAAAATCACGAGTATATATTTGGATCTATATTTTGACTATAACTAATTGAGAAATTTTCGGGGAAAGTATTGGCAAAGAACCCTGAAGACGTCGACGAAAATGGAACAATGACAAAACTTAAGAAAAAGGTCACATGTAGCGTAACGTTTTTCTAATTTCACTTGGACGGAATCGATTCGAGGAAAATACATTTGTGTATTAAAATTCTGCGAACGGATTGCAAAATTCAGAAACGGGTCACGCAATGTGGTCGGTGGCACTTCCTCGAGGAAATAAAAAAATCATTACGACTGTTCTGCAAATAACAAACCGATTTTTAGTTTCGAAACACGTACTTGTTTAAAACAATAGTCTGCCCGTGTGGCAATCGCCTACCCGTGTGGCAATCGCCTAATTCCTTCCTGGCTCCATTCTTGGGCCAAGCCAGGGGCCTCTAGCCTGGTCCTAGCTTGTAATTTGTAATGGTGCGAGGTACAGCCCAGCCCGACTAAAGTTCCTAAAAATTCTGGCAGATGGCGTTGAAGTATTCTGTTTTCATTTTGCGATCTGGCAAGCCAGGCCCTAGCCAGATTCTCCGTTTCATGGGGTGTTTGGGCCCAATTTTGCCACGCTTGGGGCTAGCTGAGGCCATAAAACAATTTCCACACGGGTAATTTCTTCCTGGCTCCATTCTTGGGCCAAGCCAGGGGCCTCTAGCCTGGTCCTAGCTTGTAATTTGTAATGGTGCGAGGTACAGCCCAGCCCGAC
>CAJFCP010026109.1:135539-161735 GCA_904066005.1 Synergus itoensis
AAGTATTCTGTTTTCATTTTGCGATCTGGCAAGCCAGGCCCTAGCCAGATTCTCCGTTTCATGGGGTGTTTGGGCCCAATGTTGCCACGCTTGGGGCTAGCTTAGGCCATAAAACAATTTCAACACGGGTGCTTTTTTTTGTAATTTTAAAAGTTCCCATGTGGAAATTGTTTTATGGCCTAAGCTAGCCCCAAGCGTGGAAAAATTGGGCCCAAACATCCCATGAAACGGAGAATCTGGCTAGGGCCTGGCTTGCCAAATCGCAAAATGAAAACACAATACTTCAACGCCATCTGACAGAATTTTTAGGAACTTTAGTCGGACTGGGCTGTACCTCGCGCCATTACAAATTACAAGCTAGGACCAGGCTAGAGACCCCTGGCTTGGCCCAAGAATGGAGCCAAGAAGAAATTAGGCGATTGCCACACGGGTTGTCATGCAATTTAGAAGATTTTAAGAGATTTAAAAGAATTTTCAAAGATGTGTAATTTGCATGGATTAAAAGAATTAAAAAAAAATTTGCAACTTTGTACAGAGCAGAGTGAATGTGTCACCCTAATGTGGGCTATAGAAATTGTGGAAACGCAAACGTGTCTCGCGATTGTTATGCGTTTCGCTTTTACTTAACTTGATATACGGGAGCCATCTGCTTTTTACTATGCGACCCGTGTGACGAGCGTGTTTTAAATGTACCTCCATGGACAAAAAAGAGCAAGACGTGACAATTCACACTCTCCCTCATTCATAACATTAAACCTCGAAAGCAGGAAAGTCGTGCTTCGAAAGTACTAGTTTTGGATTAAATGCTCGAGTTAATCGTATTTATTAATTAATCGTATTTATCTATTAATCAGCAGCACACACGCGCATGATTATTTGCTTTACTTCTTACAACTTCAAGTCACTTAAAAGTCAATATTGATTTTAAATTATTTTTATTATTTTAATTATTATTATTTATTTTAATTATTGTTATTAATTTTAATTATCAGGGTGGCCACAAGATTCAACTTTTTCAATTTCCCTGACATTTCCCTGACTTTCAAACAAATTTCCTTGACGAAATTAAAAAATTTCGTATAATATCACTTTAGATCTTTGAAATTTAAAATCATTCCAAATTACTTAAAATTCGTAAAATCTCTCAAAACGAAAACCTCGGAAATCCCTTAAAATGCGTGAAAGCATCTTAAAATTATTAGAAACTTATTGAAATTCATTTAAAATTCGTTGAAACCTTTTAAAATTCTTACAAACATCTTAAAATTCTTTAAAATTCCATAAAATCTCATAAATTCTTTAAGATCGATTAAAATTTCATGAACTTTACAATTTCACAAAATATTTTACAGATCATAAAAATCTCCTAAAATCATTTAAAATTTAATAAAGAACTGAAATTTCCTAAAATGCATTAAAATTTATAAATACAAATTCTTGGAAACAAAAATAATATCGAAATTTCAAATTCCCGAAATTGAAAGTTATCGAAATTTTATATTTCCGAAATGATAAAATTCCCAAAGTTAAATATTTCAGAAACTGAAATATTCAAAAAAAAAAATTAAGGACGTATTAAATATATTCTCCTTGAAATATATTGAAAAAAAAACCTTTATTTGGAAACTGCATTGAAATCTCTTAAAATTCCTTAGAATTCTTAAAAAGTCTCTTAAAAAATCGAAATCCCTTAAACTTCTTAAATTATTTTTGTGTCCTTTAACATTTTAAAGAATTTTATGAAATTGTAAAGAATACCAACAGATTTTACGGAATTTCGTGGAATTTAAAGAAATTTAGGGATTTCTAAAGATTGGAAACGATTAGCCCCTCGGTCCCAATTTATTAAGCAATAAAAATTTTAAATACTGCAATTTTTCCCATATTCAAAAATTATCGTTAAGTGCAATGACCTTGAGACTAAAAACAAACTAGCGAAAGTGTCGTCGACGTTCGTCACTCTCAGAATTCAATTCACTGACACAGAGCACGTTTCTTTATTATCTTTTTGCTCGTTAGTTTTCCTGATTTAAATCTCTGCTTATAATTTTCTAGATGTTCCAGATCTGCCAGTTTCTTCCTGAGTTTGAATTACACACATTAAATGTGGAAACATGTTAAAGATAAATTCATATTAAAAAAAAAATTACTTCCAACGAGATTCCAATTTTGATCCGGATTTGCTGAATTTAATAACCTACTTTCGATTCGATTTACATTTTTTATTAGTTGATGATATCGTTTCAAAACCTTGAAAATTATTGCAGACACGACCAATTGAATTTTATGAATCTATAATTAGATTAAAAACTGATTTTGCTCAATTATTTCTTTTTATTTAAAGAGCACATTCGACATTGGCTAAATGCCAATATAATTAGAAAGAAAGTTTATTTCTGTAGTTGCAAAAAAAAGACGAGGTTTGAATTAATTTTAGAGGCTGTTGCACTTGCTATAAAAAAATTCATTGTCACTTCTTTATTTTTGGTGTGCTCTTTAATTAGAAACTGCTGACTAGAAAAAAAAACAAAGTGTCAACGACTTTCTGTTGGTCTAACTGCACTTTTCAATATAAATTGAATTTTAAGAGATTCGAATTTCAGACAAGGTTTATTTCAAAGGAAAATATTATTTCTGTATTTTATTAAAATATTAAAATTGAAAGGAAATTTTATTAATTAAAACAAATCGAATGGGTCCAACTAATTTTTTTGAATTTAATTAATAATGTTTATGAGAAAGCTGCTCTTATTAAAGAAATAATTTCTTATTGAAAGAAATAATAAAAGCATTCGACTGCAAAAAGCCTTTTATAAATTGAAATAATCACTTATTTTAAAAAAGCACTTTTAGCCATCGTAATTTTTTTATTCTAAACTGACGCGGCAGATTTATAAATATTCTTTGCCGTATACAAGCGTAAACAAATTCGTCGTAAACCTGAGTCGAATGAACTCGACAAATCTAAAATATACAATAGTGTCTGCTGGAAAATCTAAACTCGTTTCAACCTTGTAAATCTATTTTAAGATAAGAAAAACTTTTCAGTAGTAGAACAATGTGGACTCAAATAATTTAATAAATAAATAAATAGATTGGCGTTTAGGAGTGTACAAAATTTAATTTATCAGAAAGACTTACGAATGATTTGAAAGACTTCCGTTACTTTTTTAAGACTTCATAGGCCTTCACTTACTTTTTGAAGTTTAAGTTACTTTTATAGATTTCAATTATTTTTCTAGACTTCAATTACTTTTTAAAATGTCAGTTACCTTTTAATTTTATTAACTTTATTTACTTCCAGGCCTTCAATTACTTTTTGAGATTTCAAATACTTTTTGAGATTTCAAATACTTCTTAAGGTTTCAAATACCTTTTAAGACTTCATTTTTTTTTCCAGACTTATTTTACTTCAAGACTTCAATTACTTCTCCTACTTTTTGAGGCGTCAGTTACTTGTTGAAACTTCAGTTACTTCTGCTACTTTTCTAGACTTCATTTACTTCAGAGACTTTCAAAAAGTATTTGACGTCTTAAAAAGTAATTCAAGTTCTCTGAAGTCTCGAAAGTTACTAAAGCCTAGAAAAGTAACTGAAGAACCCCACTTTGAATAGGGCTACAGGCAATTTTTGTACTGGTTGATATACTTACAGAGCCTGAAGAGAAGAATTAACGAGATTATTGGGCGTTACTCACCTGAAACAGAAAAAGAAAACTTCATTACTTTTCACTAGCAACAAGTGGAAAAATCGTATTAACTTTGTAGTAATGAGATGCATTCAAGACATTTTTATTAACTTTTCCTTGATTTTCATACCAATTTTGACAGAAAAGTATTAAAAATGAGAAAAAATTTTCAATAATAATGCTATTGAAATTTTTCAAATATTTCGTATATTACTTTAAATCTTTTGAAATTTAAAATTACTTAAAATTCGTAAAAACCTCTAAAATTTCCTGTAATCCTTCAAAATTTCACAAAATCTTTTAAAAATCCCTTGAAATAGTTTTTCACTTTCACGAGGAACTTTAAAATCCCTTCAAATTCGCTGAAATCTTTTGAAATTCCCAAAAAACATCTTTAAATTTCTTAAAATTCCACTACAATTATTTAAAATTTTATTAAATCCTCTACAATTTCACAAAACATTTTACTTTAAATTTCCTAAAATGCATTAAAATCTCCAAATAAAAATTCTTGAAAACAAAAACTTCACAAAATCTTTTAAATTTCTATGAACATTTTTTAAAATTCTATGAGGAATATTAAAATTCCTTAAAATCATTTTAAAAATGTAAAAATTTCTTAAAATGTTTACAAGCTCCTTAAAATCCTTTACAATTCCACGAAAAACTTTTAAATCTTTTTAAATACGTAAGGATCTCTTAAAATTCTTGAAAACCTCTTAAAATTCAATCCACGAGAACAAAAAAGCTCTTAAAATTTTTACCAGCCTCTTAAAATCCTTTAAAATTCCACGAAAAACTTTGAAATCCTTCAAAATCTTTTAACATTCCAATAAATCTTTTGAGTATTATACAAATCTCTTGTAATTCTTTTAAATTCCTAGAAATCTCTTAAAATCCTTTAAAATTAAAGAAAATCTCTTGAAATCATTAGAAACCCAGAGAATCTGAAAGAATGCCTGAAAATTTTTTATAATCCTTCAAAATTCTTGAAAAATTTCTAAAATCTGTCAAATAAACTATAAAAGCTAAATATATAATACGACAAAAATAACATAGACATTTCCCTGACTTCCCTCCCTTGTGGGCACCTTGATAAAAATATTTACATTTATTCCAATCCTAATTTGCTCGCTTTTTCTCTCGCGAACCACCTACACGCCTTTTTTCTTCCTCTCTATTCTTCTCTAAAGTCCTAATTTAACATTCTACGTATAGAGTTATTATTTTTCTACCTCACAAAAGTCCATTGAAAAATTAGAGCAATTCATCAAGCCTTCCTTAAACTGTAATCCTTAAAAAAGGATAAAAGAAGTTAATCTTGCGAGTTTCGAGATTTGAAGTCTAATCATTTTGAGATCGCCAAATTAGGCAGAACCGTGTTCTCGTTCTCGTTTCAAATAGTCCTTTGTGACGCGTACAATAAATATCGAGTCAGGAAATTCTAGACTTGTGACGTCAGTTATCCCGTGACTGAATCCGAGTAGCGTTAAATTTAGATGAATTCATTCACTCCATGATTCCCGATTGATAGCTCTGAGTCACCGCAAGGTCACCGTCTCGATTAATGAAAATAGTCAACAAAACTTCTCCGAATGCAGTTTTTTTTAGAAGTTTCACGCACGATGATTTCCAAGTTACTCATCTAGCGTAGTCATTACGACGATTTAATACTGCAACGATATTTTCATTCTGAAATAATATCAAATCGATTACAATCCCTTGAATTCTTTTGAAATCATAAAATTAAATATTTTAAACCCTCGGGATTTTCTTTAAATTGCTGGAAATCGTTTCAAACTCGTAGGAAGTATTTTAAAATCATAAAATAAAATTTCTACACCTTTTGAAGTCCAGAAAAGTAACTGAAGTATTATGAAGTCTTAAAAAGTAACTAAAGTATTATGAACTTTTAAAAAGTAACTGAAGGCTTGTGAAGTCTCAAAAAGTAACGAAAGTTATAAAAAGTAATTGTAGTCTAAAAACTACGGGTTTGAAACGTCAGTTACTTTTTAAGATTTCATAAGCCTTCAATAACTTTTCGAGAAGTCTGAAAAAATAACTGAAGTCGTTAAAAGTAGCAGAAGGAACTGAAGTCTCGAAAAGCAATAGAACTCTTCTATATTCTTAAAAAGTAATGGAATTATCGAAAAGTAACTCAAATTTTATGAAGTCTTAAAAAGTAACTGAATTATTATGAAGTTTTCAAAAGTAACTGAAGACTTGGGAAGTCTAAAAAGTAACCGAAGCCTCATAAAGTAACTGATGTCACAAAAAATAACTGAAGTCTCAAAAAGTGACTTAAGTCTCAAAAATTAACTCAGAGCTTATGAAGTCTTCTACAGTCTCTAAAAGTAACAGAAGTTTTCTGATATCTAGAAAAAAAATTGAAGTCTAGAAAAGTAACTGAAGTCTCGAAAAGTAACTAAAATCATAAAAAGTAACTGGAGGCTACTTTCTGAGGCTTCATATGCCTATCGTTACTTTTCGAGACTTCAGTTACTTTTTAACATTACTATTACTTCCGAAATTTTTCGAGACTTCACTTGCTTTTCCATCCTATAAAATTTAATTTAGTTTATCTTATAAAAAATTGAATTTTAACTTGAAAAATAAAAACTCTTTCTTTAATAAGGAAACTGATTCCCAAGACACTTGCTCGACTCTAATCGTGAATTGTACTGTTTATTTATGGAAATGTACAGAACTCTAATGCACGCGAGAACGAGTTCTCACTTTCGTGTAAAAGCGCACAAAATTACAATGGAGTGCTAAGATTATGCGAAGAAAGGTAAGATTCGTTAATGTACGTTAATTAGAAGGCTGCACTCTTTGTTCAAGATCGAAAGTGCAGGAAGTTGGTTTTTCGTCGACTTTGATGACAGTGAACTTGCCATAATAAAGACAATTTTATTGTCTTCACAACAATGAGTAAATTCTAACGAGATTCAGGAAATTAAGGTAAACATACTTTGATGAGATTCTGGAAATTGAATTAAATCTCTTTAATAAAGAAACTGATTCAGACTTTCTTTCGCGAGTATAAAAAGGTTCTCCGGAATTTTACTATTAATTAAAATTGTGATTTTTGCAATTATAGGATTTTTGCAGGATTTCAAAGAAAAATTAGAAGGATTTTAAAAGAAAATTCAAGGGGCAAGAAGATTTCAGTTACTTTGAGAGACTTCAGTTGCTTTGAGAGACTTCAGTTGCTTTTAGAGACTTCAGTTACTTTTGGAGACTTCAGTTACTTTTAGAGACTTCAGTTACTTTTTAGGACTTTAATTGCTTTTTGTATTCACAAGCGTTAAGTTACTTTTAAAGACTTCATAAGAATTCAGTTACATTTTGAGACTTTTGAAGAAGTAGCTAAAGTCTGAAAAATTAAAGGTAATCTTGTGAAGTCTTAAAAAGTAACTGAAGTTCAAAAAGTAACCTCCAGTTACTTTTTGAGACTACACTACAAGTTACTTTCTTAAGGCCAGGGTTAATTTTTATAATTTTACTTATTTTTTGAGACTATACTTCTTTCCAAAATATTTCATCATTTTAGTTACTTCAACTTAAAAAAAAAATTAAAATTAAAAATAATAAAAATAATAATAATAATAATAATAATAATAATAATAATAATAAACATCAGAAAATGTATATCAAAATTAATTTTCATTCAGACTAATTTCCGACTGCACTGTACTACAAATGCAATCCCAAAGATTCATCAGCTTAATATGGTTTTCCCAACGCAACTTCCGCCTTGACCTAGGATCTTACATCATAAAATCATATCCGTTAAAACGAACTTTGTGCTCATTATAACTTGGAATTGCCTTGAGGACCTAACGAGCCTTGTTTTTGCGCCTTGGTGTGAATAATAACATCATAAAAGTGGATGAAAAGTATATCTTCGTATCCTCAATTTAATTCCGATCCGATCGAGAAAAATCTATAGTTTATAAAATCTTTTAAAATCTCCTTAATTATTTGAAATCTTTTCGAATAGCTAGAAATTTTTTTGAAGATTTCAATCGATTTTAGCAAATTTCGATAAATTTCGAAACATTTCAAATGATTTCCAAGAAGTTAAAGGGATTAAAAAAAAATTCAGAAGAGTTTAAGGGCATGTGATACTTTTTGATCGAATTTAGCAAGATGAAACTTTTTTTTAATTTTGCAAGATAAAAAGAGTCAATAACGGTCCGTTTTAATGTTCTCTTCCGTTTTCCAAAGTTTCAGGGCAAAATATTCATTTTTGTGGCCAAACAATGGGTTTATTTGAAACTCATAATTTTTCGAAGTATTACATGCCCTTAAGGATTTTAAAGAAATTTTACAAGATTTCAAGAGATTTCCAGTGATTTTAAGAAATTCAAACCAATTTCAGGATTTTCTCAAGATTTAAAAAAATTTTTTAAAGAATTTTAAGAGATTTCAAGATATTTAAAAAAATTAAAATATTAAAATAATTTGAAGAGATTTCAACGATTTTGGCGAATTTCGAAAGATTTTAAAATGATTTTAAAGAAGTTGAAGGGATTTCAACAAAAATCATAAGAGTTTAATGAGTTTCAAGAAATTTTACAGGATTTCAAAAATAAAAATCTTTTGTAATCCCTTAAAAATCCCTTAAAACTATTGAAAATCTCTTGAAATCGTTAGAAATCCAGAGAATCTCAAAGAATATCTGGAAATTCTTTATAATCGTTTGAAATCCTTGGAAAGTTTGTAAAGTCACCCATTTTATATTATTTTGTATTTTTTTCTGAACAATAAGTTTATAAATTATTATATGTATAGTATAAATGTCAATTTCTATTTTCCCTGATATTTCCCTGACTTTCATGAAATGTGGCCACCCTGAAGAGAGTGAAGCCTTTTTAATGGAAAAATTTTAAAATCATGAAAGAATTGATGCATTATTATTGAAAGTAATAAAGAAATTGCTTCGTGGGAGTATTTCTGACGATGTTGTAAGAAAGACTGTGAACGTGTGTTTTATTTCAGATATTACATGCAATCTCGATAAAATGAAACGTAATAACAGTAGTGCTTCCTATAAAATATTACTAGAGTTGCCTGCGGCAAATGGAATACTCGGGTGAACTGAACGTGTGTCTGGCCATGAAGTTACTTGAGTGAGGAAGACTTATTACAGAAACAACGATCTGATTTCTGATCAGAAATTGATGTTCTTATCGGTCAGCAATTATAGACCAGGAAAACATAAAAAGATTTATAACTCCTGAAGGTCGGATTTTCCAGAACGTCAATGGTTTAACTATAAAACTAGTAAAAAACAAATAAGCTAATTTGATGGATTATACAACAATTTATACAAGAATTAGCTATTGAATTATTAGCTTGTCTCATCAATTTCGCTTTTTTAATGTTTTCCGCGCATTTGGTCGATTATTTAATTGTAGCTGGAAGAATTGTAATGAGATATCGCATCATCAGTAGTGTAATAATAAAAAATTATACAAAGTCAGGTTTCTCTTGCAGTTAGATTTAAGTCTCAATTATATGAATTATTTAGTATGCAGATTTTTTACGAATCATAGGTGACAATTTCTTTATTCGAATACAATACATGTTTGCAATTATGAAATTATGCTATTTCGAGATTTTTATGCAATAGATTATTACTCAGAAATTAAATTGTATGATAGTTACATAAATCATGTGTTTATCCGAATTAACATAATTAGTGGAAGTTTTTTACATGAGGGAGAAAATTGAATTGTGATTCATTTTTTGCAATAAATATGAGCATTTCTCAATTCCTATATCCTCACTTTAATTATAGTGATAATTTTATCATCAATTTTTAAAAATTTGTGCTAAAAAACGATTTTTTTTCATTCTGAGGCCAGATTATAGTTCAGCGACTGTAATCTCTTGTAATTCCTTTAAATTCCTAGAAATATTTTAAAATCCCGTAAAATTATTGTAAATCTGTTGAAAGTATTAGAAACCCAGAGAATGTCAAGGAATGTCGGGAAATTCTTTATAATCCTTCAAAATCCTAGAAAATCTTTTAAAAATCTATTGAAACGTTTTTAAATTCCTTAAAATTACACTGCAATATTTAAAATCCCATAAAATCTCAAACTCCATGAAATCTTTTAAAATTCTATGAAATCCTTTAAAATTTCACAAAATATTTAAAAAATTAAAAATAACTTTTGAAATTTTTTAAAATTCCATGAGAAATATTTAAAATCCTTAAAATCATTTTGATTAATTTTTCTGCGTGTGTGATTGTCACTTGATATCTTAGACATCGTCGAAGATCATTGGACATTCGTCTCAAATTCATATTTATTGAAAGCATACAATATGCAAGCATCATACTAAAAAGAAGTTACTTCTCCGCTAAATGTATTCATTTTCTTGTATCAAGAATGCGAATATTATATTAAGAAAGATAGTAATTAAAGTAAGCACTGGTATTTACTTAAAGAAGCCTTAATTAATTAAATTAACATTTCGATTACTTATTGTACACCGAGAAAAATATTTTCTTCGTTTAAGAGGAAAATTCCTTTTACGTAATCCTCTCAAAAATGAGTATATTCCTCTATGAATTAGATTGTTTTCCTCTACTTTTAAGAGGAATCCTTTCTAGAAGAGAATAATCCTCTAAAATTAAGAGGAACACTTTATATACCATATTGTAGAGGAGAAATTGCATCAGAATAAGAGGAATCCTCTTAAACGAAGAAAATATTTTTCTCGGTGTAAGAATATATATACTAGATCCAATACTTTCTTTAAGTTCAAACAAATACTTGCAAATAAACAAATTATTTCAATAGTTATTAGCTTGAAATACATATATTCTTGATCCAAGTAATTTCACTGAATTAATTATTTTCTTGATTCAAGAAAATCGGTGTCTTGTACTTAGAAAAGAATGACTTCTCTCAAGTAAAATCGGCAAGTAAATCCGTTGACTTGATTCAATGCACTTTTCTTTTCCGTGCACCCACAACAAGAAGCAGACCCGGTGATACACATTTCCTCAACTTAGTCGTAGGTCGCCATAAAAGAATTTAAACTTAATAGTGGGGAGTTGTTTGAAGGTGTAGAATAAGAAGGAAAAGAGAGGTTCACATATGCGAGGGAGGGTGATGGAGTCTCATGAAGTTGTGGTACTAGTAACCAGAGCGAGATGAAAGAAGCGAGGATTGGGTGTAAGCGAAAGGGGGGGAGGAGAGCGAGCGAGAGAGAGAGGGAGAGAGAGAGATGTTGAATTTTGCAGGACCCGCGTCTTATGGCAGCCACGAGGGTTTAGTAGCAGTCAAAAGACAGACTGATCGTGACACGCACGACGTGCAGTGTTGGTTGTTCCTTATCGCGATTTTTCGCAGGCTCCGGGTCTTCCAATAGTGGACCTGGCGCTCAGCCAATTAATACGGAGGATATAAAAAACCGTCCGGGAGTGGAGACGCGCATGGTCAGCGCTCCAAGTGCAGTGGATGCATCGCATCATCAGTTGTGTCATGGGAGTGTCGAGGACTACCTCGTCCTAAGATCACAGGACCCGATCCTTTGGATATTCTTGCATTGGATATTAAAGAAATAAAAAATAAGGCTCTCTCGTTTCGAGAAATAAGAAACAAGGGAAATATCTGCGAATTGGGGGGAATCCTCGGCAATTTTAGGGCAGATGCGACATTCATGTGCCTGAGAGAGGACGTCGATTAGACCACCGTGAGTCAATAATTAGAGAAATTATTTTCATAGTTTAGCAAATTTGGCTGGAGTGTTTTGCAGTTTTCGGTTTAGCGAAGCTGGAGTTCAAGTGGGTTCATACTTTTTATGGGTTTTATGGCAACTTTTATGGTAATTCGATTGTTGTGTACCAGAACTTGGAAATAAATTAACAATTTAATTGTAATGATTAATTAATTAACGATTTTTTTTCTGCAGAACTGAATAGGAAAGATTTTTGATTTTTTCTCTTTTTTTTTTGCAAGAGTTTCGTTCCCGCACTTTTTGAACTATAAAAGTTTTGTTTTAATATGTATTGGTGAATATGTGAAAGAATTTAAAACTTAGGATTTATGTAATTTTAGAACAATTTTTTTAAACGAAAATTATAAAAATCATAAATAAGTTTCTATATTTGAATGCAAAAAATTTTTTGAAAATTGAAATCTATTATAACTTTTGAAATACTGAGAAATTTTAAGCAATTACAGGAAATCTCTTGAAGTTTCTTAAAATTTCATGAAATCTATGATATTTTTTTTAATATTTTGAGATCCTTTCAATCGTTTGAAATCTTGGTAAAATCTCTTAAACTTTGATAAAATTCTAAGAAATATTTGGAATACTTAAAATATTATGAAATCCTTAGAGATCACTTCAAAATTCGGTAAAATTAAAAGAAATCCTTTCAAATTTCATGAAATCTCTGAATATTTAATGAAATTTTTTACAATTTTATGAAATCCTCTACATTGTTTATGATATCAAGAAATTTTCTAAAATACTGCAAAATCCTCAGAAATATTTAGCAATTTTATGAAATCTTTTAAAGTTCCTTAAAATTTCTAAAATAATTTTAATCCCTTCAAAATTTCAGAAAATTTAATAAAACCCAGCGGAAATTATTTAAATCTTCATTAAATGCTATTATAATAAATATTTTAAAACATTCCAAGTCCCTTGAAATCTCTTGAATATTTAATGAAATCTTTTAAAATTCTATAAAATCCCTTTGAAATATTTTAAAAGTTGGTGAAATTCCTTAAATTCTTTAAAATATTATGAAATCCTCAGAAATTTTTATAAATTAAAAAAAGTCCTTTAAAGTTCCTGTAAACTCATGAAATATTTTGAAATCTTGTCGATCTTCGTAACTTTTTTAAAATTACACAGAATTCCATAAAATGTCTTGAATTATTTTAAATCTTCCAAATATCTTTAAAACCCTTGAAATCTCATAAATTATAAAAAACTATAAGAAACACTAAAAATTGAAAATTCAGAGAAGAAATTCTAAAATAATAATAATAATAATAATAATAATAATAAGAATAATAATAACTAAAACTATTTATAAATTTCATTTTTTTTAAAATTGTATCAATAAAGTCGTTACAAACTTTTAAAATATTAACACAGATGATAATTTCTCACTAAAAATAATTTCGAAAAAAAGGAACACATTCTAAAAATGATGTAACTTAGAAAGGATTATTACAAGAATTAATTAAAAGATTATTGCAAATCATCTATAATTTAGAAGATATTGTAAGTCAGAATTTAAAAGTCCGACTATATTGGTATTTTTTCACTTACGCATAGTAGTATTTTTCGCAAGTGGATAAAGAAATTTAGAGCCAGACAAGCGATCGTGGCTGTCATTGACCGACTTGATCTACTGATGCTTTCGAATTGGGCACTTTGTCTAATTGAATAATGCGAGTATTGACCATTACAGGTCGTTAAATTCTTCCTCAGGCGATTTTCAAGTTCAAATGAAGAAACATAAGTAAATTAATTGAATGAAGTCCACATTAAAAAAATTACATGCATTACAAAATATTATTATTTAAAAAAAAAAGGTAAAAGATGTAATTTGTTTAACCAAAATCAAACTGAATTTATACCCGTGTAGAAATTTCCAAACCTGGCCCAGATCGGTGATGAAACGCCCGGCCCGATCGGGCCCCGTTCCGGCCAGGTTTGGCCAGGTCTGGGCCTGGTCGGGCCGTGTGTTTCATCCCCGGTCTGAAATCCCCCGATCTGGACCCGATCGGGGCCACAGTAAAATTTCTACTCGGGTATATAAGAATAAAAATGGTTTTAAAAGCGAAACTTATTAAAATAGAAGCAACAAACGTAATATCAATGAGAATTAGTTTATAATGCTCATTGTTTAAAATGCGCTTACGATAATTATAGAAAGACAAAAATAAGCATTAGGTAAAAAGAAGGAAAGGAAGTAGATGACAGTTGAAAAAATGAATCTTGGCAAAAGTAAAATCGCAAACTTGCTAAGATCAGTTGGCATAAGAAAGTAGACTTTAAGTCATTATACTGATTATTATCTCCGATGAAAAGCGTATCTGTCCACTTTTTTCTATGACTCCAGATTCTCGCGTGATCATGATTCGTCGTACCGGTCAACATGATCATATTCACTCATTATAACGGTACAGTGAAAGTCCTAAGTGTTATCGAAGCGATACTTTTGTCGTGCTGCCGGCAGAAGCGAGAATCAAGCGTAACCTGTGATGTCAGTATTACGCACGTCAAGAAAAAGAGCCTCGACGCTGAATTGCGTTAATTGGTCAATTGACCATGACAACTTTATTTACTCTAGTTGTTGTACTATTTCATTTTTTTAATGATTATTATTATTATTATTATTATTATTATTATTATTATTATTTTAAACGCAGCTGTGTTTAAAATTGTAAATTACTCCTTTTGTAATTATTTCTGATCAATTTATGCGAAAGAACAACATTTTTGAAGCTTCTCGATTTTTATTTGAAAGAAAATAATTATTCACATATAATCCCCCAATGGCGTAGAATGCAAAGTCCCCCAAACTTGTAAATTTATCCGAAATCTCTAGAACTTTTTTAAAAGCACACGAAATCGCTCGCAATCTTTGTAATTTCGAAAAATCTTTCAAATTCCTTAAAAAAACAACTGAAATCCCTTGAATGTTTTAAAAATACGTGAAATCTTTTGAAATCCTTTCAATGCAATATTTAATGTAATCTTTAGAAATTTTACAAACCTTAAAAATCCATGAAATTCTTCAAATTCGGCAAAATCCATCAAAATTGTTTAAAATCTGCGCAATCTTAAAAGCCCATAAAATCCCATAAAAATTAATTTAGAAAATTTCTAAGGATTTAAATTTGGATAATCAAACTTAAATATTTTTCACAATTAAGCAGGCGCGGACCCAGAAATAGTGTCTTTCTTCAATGCTTGGAAAACAAAGGACAAAGGGGAGGGGGGGGGGCCGTCGGGATCCCCTTGTCCTTTGTTTTCCAAGCATTGAAGAAAGATACACGATTTCTGGGTCCGCGCCTGCAATTAAGTCTTTTATTTCAAGAGATTTCAAATTAAAAACAAACATTTTTGAAGTTTTCCGAATTAAAATTATTCACATTTTTAACGCGCTCTATTTAAAAATTTAATTTCACACGAACTCAATAAGAGATTATTCAATTATTTAATTTTGTAGGCTTTTAATTTAAAATTGTTCAATTCCAAGAACTTTCAATTATCAATTATCTAATTTCGAACTCTGTTCTTTAAAAAGACTTGAAATTAGTTTTCTTTAACATTTCTGAATTTGAGAGAAGTCAAAAGACTAGGAAGATCAAATATTTTAAAGCTAATCTTAAAAATCTCACTTAACCTCCAATGGCGTAGGAAGCAAAGTCTCCGAAACAACTAAATTTATCCGAAATCTTAAAAAATTCTTTAAAAGTTTCTAAAAATTGTGTAAAATATCTTAAACCTGAAATCCATTCAATATTTTAAAGCTGAGTAGATGACGCCAAGAATGCAACCGAATCTAAAGAGATAAATGTTCCACGGTAGATTAGCACCTGCATTAAACAGAAAATAAATAGAGGCGATCGTCCGTGACTCGGACACTTCTAATCGTCAGCTCATTAAAATAATAATTCGCCGATTTCCGTCTGTCATTGATCTTCGTTCCTCCCGTTAACGATCTCGTTAGATTCCGGCGAGAGTTGCGGTTTCCGGTCGGAAGAGGGAGTGGGGGAATAGTGGGGTAAATTTCGAGCGTACTTGGTTAATTGCGGTCTATGTCGTTTGTCACTAATAAGCGGCGTTCGCATGCACGGCAACCTGCGCCTGTTTGGTGTTACTTTCACTTTATCACATGTGTGCCTTCAAAAGCAAAGGTTGATCCGATTCTATTAGTAACGCCCCAATCGACACGCTCTCAGGTGTGTTCTTATTTATTTTTCGTCCGGCGTCACGCTGCTAAATTTCAAAACAAATCCAAATGCTACTTGTCGAACAACATATTTCACTCGACGCAAGCAGCAAGCAAAATTGAATGAGATTCGATATGACTTCTTTGAAACTTTAAAAACTCAAACATTTCCGCACATTTTTAAACAGTCTCGACTGCATTTGAAACTCGGAATTATCGTAAACTACTCTCTCTCCTATATTAAGTCACTTTCTCTCTCAAAACGGAAGATAAGATCGTAGAAGTCATTAATCAAAAAAGTGATCGAATCTGCTTGTGATTGAATTATAGGATCAACTTAGACTCTTTTACGACCTGTTACGTCTCATATTATAATAAACTTGTTAAGTAATGTGCCCTTGTCTCTGATTGAAATCTATTTGGAAAGTCGTCTTCATCCATCACGAAATTCCAAGGAAATAACAATTGAGATTTGCAAATTCTCAATTGAAAAGAGTCGTTTGTCAATCTATTGTCGATTATTAGTTAAAGCGTTCCAGGAAGTCAAGAATTATGAATTGATATGTGAGGAAGTCGAATTACAAGCTTACGGAATTGTAACCGGCTATTGCCTTTGCACAATTCTGTTTTGCATGCCAAGTTGAAAAATAAAGGAATAATAGGTGAAAGCAGTGTTTGACATCCCCAGCAATCACAACAACCTACAGTCCATTATCCATGATTGCAACTAGCGAATCAAGTAAAGACTTTTAACAGAAATGAAAAAAAAAGATTCTGAAAAAAATATTCTGAGCACGAAATACTCGATTCCGGAATTCCCGAAGTATAAATCATTCGCATGATAGCAGTGTGCGAATTTAAATCACAAAATGAAAGATGATGACAAGAAATGTCACGTGTTGTTTATCTTTAGATTCATTCGTCGGATGTCTCATTGTTTGGATATTTAAAAAAGCAAATCGGTCTGATTCAGAGAGTAATAGTCATCAAGCGAGTATTGATTGCTGGGTGCATTTCGCATTCAATTCGTGTCATTACATTCACTCGCTCTTTCTCCAGGAACACACGCGACAGTCCAGAAAATTGAAAGCGACGTGAAATTTACATAAAACGTCCTTAAGACAGACGCAGGACGTTCATACGACTCTGAGTTCCGGATTCTTTCTCCACATGATTGCATCCTAATGTAAATTCACCTTAAAAATTTAAAAATCGGGATCTAATTGCAAAAATAATTAGTTCCGAGTTTCCCGAGTCCGAATGCGTTTTAATCAAAATTCAAGTCAGCAGATATTAACAACACTTCATTTTCAAAAGTTTTAATGTCTACCCTCCAATGGCGTAGGACGCAAAGTCCCCAAAATGACTAAATTTATCTCAAAGTCACAAAATTTGGAATAAAGTTAAAAAGGTTATATAAAAAGTGGTGTAAACACTACTAAGAACTCTTGTCACGTTTCTGGACGAGTTAAAAGTTTTTGTGTGCATTTTTTGTACAAAGTGAATAATAAAGAGAAGGTAGCTAGAGTTGCACGTGACCAAGGAAGAATAACATCTTTGTGTAACCTTCAAGCGCAACCTCTTCACCGCCCACAGAGTAATCATACCCATTTTAAGGATCGTGTCTCTATCACGTAAAACCAAGCTACCAAGTTGCACACAGGCGTGAGAATGCAAATGCAAAAAATCACGAGGACCCGAGGAATGCGGATAAAAATAATTGCTGGATGACTCTTAGAAGTCGCCGGTAAATCCCAACACTTGGATGCCCTCCTACGTGATTCACTTTGTAGAACCAGAACCTGTTACCCTGATCGTTGGAGACTCATAAATATGCGATCGAAACTGCTTTTTATGGCGACTCGATTTTCCCAGAGACCAAATACGACCTTAATCGAATTTTTAATCTGCACTCTGCACTTTATGTAATACCTAGTTTGTTAAAATCAAGTCCAAAAGTGGACTAGTGTTTAATTATTTATAGTCAAGGTTTTTCGAAGGTTTTATTTTTTACGATCGCGGATGGAAATTAATTTTAAATTAACAATGATTTACTAGAGTTTAATATTTATGTTGTAGAAGTAAATGGCTTGTCGAAATGAGGATCAAATTAACAGACTGGTGAGAATTGTGGTGTCTTGAAGGTTGATAAACGCAATAATTTTCTAGAAAGGCCGCGTGGTTTTAACCTATTTCTCAATTTCTCAACGTTTCGCATATGTCTCTGTTTTCCATTCACCCCGGAGTTAATTAGAATCGGATGATAATTAACGATTACATATTTATAAACTCTATGTTAATTCAGAAGAGAATATTCGAGAAGTGGATTAAATAGTAAAATGAATTAAAAAAAAGTCCGACCATGAAATGATTCAAGGAGTGGTGTTCAAGAAAACTGCTTATTATGAAATCTGAGCGATAAACTTCGGTTAACAAGTTTGCGCTAATGAAAGCAACACCTACAGACAATCTCTGTAATCATCTGAGAAATGAAGACAAATACATTCTTTTTTTTTTCACGGAGAGACGTAAAGTAAAACGCTATATAAAGAATCGTAAAATAATCGTAAAACAGTCGTAAACAAGTGATTGAGGAATGTTACGATTTTTTAAATCAGCACATTTTAAAGTAGCAAATATCAATCTTTTAGCGGAAAAGTATATAGAAAGAATTCAATGATAATCAAATGAGTTGAAAAACTAAAAAAGTCATGTATTTTAAAGCTGATCTTAAAATTTGTATTTTAACCCCCCCAATGGCGTAGGAAGTAAAGTCCCCAAAGCTTCTAAATTTGTCCGAAATAGTCAGATTTTTTAAAACGAATATATTACGGTATAGATATAGGCTCGTCTTGGAGAATCGCATTGAGAACTAGAATGAGAGGGGGGAGAATGCTGTAGCTACGGTTCACGGAAGAGAATCGGGATGAACGAGACGAGCAGATTATGCAAGCATAAAGTTGCCTCGGTAGAGCAAGCCGGTCAATGCCAAGGTATTCAACTCAAGATCTTTGTTCATCTTATACGAATTCAAAAAAAAAAAAAAATCTGCAAAAGAGTTACAAATTCCCAAATCCAAGGAGAACCTCATTTGGAAAAAGTTGTGCTGCCCTAATTTTAAATTCGTCTTAAAAAATGAAACCGAAGAAGGAAATATTAAAAGGTCCGGTTTTTAAATAGAAGTGTGTCCCAAGGAATAATTTTAGCATAGAAAATAGCAAAGATTACATTCGCTGATTGATTAGTGTTGCAATAAATAATGGCAATGCACAAAAACAAGGAGCATTTTAATTTAGCCTGAGTGGTTCTTTCCAAAGCGGTTTATAAAAAAAAACTCAAATTTCTGAACATAAATTATTCGATCCTGAGCGAAATTGTAAGGAACCTGATCTACAAAATTGTAGTTCCTAGCCCGAGGCAGCGAAAAAACGTATGACGCCAGCAGCTGTTTCATGGCACGCGGTGTTGTATCTACTTCAAGATCTAATTATTGACTGGTCCTGCACAAAAGAACCGGTTGGCTCAATCGACTTTAGGAAAAGTAAAAAATCGTACCTCACGATCTTGACGCAACACGCCCAAATGAAAAGGTCCCAGTCGGAAGTTGATTACAATTTAATTTCGAACTGCTTACGAGTTGAATAAAACAATTTTTCAAACTTAAGATATTGTTTTGAAAACTTTGGTTCCGCAAAATTTACACAATTCTTGAGAAATAGAAAAAAAAAAGATAATAAGCATCATTAAAAGTAAATAGTATCAGAGCGGTGAGAATGAAAAACCTAGAATGTGTATTAAAAGTAAAGTGAGTCTCTCGTTAGACGTGTTAAAGTGACCGCACAGAAATTAATGCTGACTGGCGAGCGAAGCATGAAATAAGAAGGAAAGTAACTGAAAGCGTAAAGAAAAATTGGATATGCGAAACTTACGCAGGCATCAGTAAATATCTAGAGGAAACTTGTTTTATAAGACAAGGAAATCAAGTGTCTTCATTTATTTCCCTAAAAAAATCAAGCCGAGAAAAATTTATGGCAATAATTTCACTTTTAAATATTTCACGAATGTACAATTTCAAGTGGAAAGGATTGATAGTTTTGTTATTATAGTATTAATATTTAGTACGAATAAGGATTATTTTTTAAATTTTACAATATTAAAATTTTACATTTTGAAATTCAATGCTAGCAAAATAAACAATTTTTTTAGAGGCCTAGAGGCACAAATAATTTTATTATCCGAAATATTGTAAAATAAAAATCGCAAAGCGCTTCAGCTTGAATAATTTTTGATTCAAATATTCAAAAAATCTTAAAATCTTTTAAAACCCCTTGAAATGTCTTGAAATCTTTTGATATTTCAATAAATTCTCTTAAAATATTTGAAATCTTATGAAATCCCTTCAAATCTTTTTGAAAATCTTTAAAATATTTTAAAACCTGATGAAATCTTTTGAAAACTCTTGAAGTCTTTTAACATCTTTTGAAACTCTTGAAACGTTTTGAAAACTTTTGGAGTGTTTAAAATCTTAAAAAAATTGAAATCTTTTGAAATCTGTTCAAATCCTCCACATCTGTTGAAATGTCGTATAATTTAAAAAAATATCTTTTAAATCCCTTGAAATATTCTTGAAACGTTAGAAGTTTTTTGAAATCCGTTGGAATTTTTAAAAGACCTTGAAATCTTATAAAATCCTTTAAAATCTCTTAAAATCTTTAAAATCCTTTGAAATCCTTTCAAATATCTTTAAATAATTACAAATTTTTAAAGAATCTTTTGAAATCATCTGAAATCTCGTGATATTTCGATAAACTCTTTTAAAATCTTTTAAAACCCCCTGAAATCAAATGAAATCTGTTAAAACCCGTGGAGATCTCATTAAATATTTTTAAATATTTAAAATCCCTTGAAATCTTTTTGAAAATCTTTAAAATATACTGAAACCTGATAAAATCTTTTGAAGCCCCTTGAAATCTTTCGATATCTTCAAATATTTTGAAACTCTTGAAAAATTTTGAAAACACGGTAATATCTTTTAAATCTTTCAATTTTTTTCTTAAATACCTTAAAATCTGTTGAAATTTTCTAAAACCTGTCGAAATATCATACAATTTTTTAAAATCTCTTTTAAATCCCTTGAAGTATTCTTGAAACCTTTAAAATTTTAAAAACTCGTTGAAGCCTTTACAGACCCTTGAAATCTCTCAAAATCTTTTGAAATCTCTTAAAATCTTTAAAAATCCTTTGAAATCGGATAGATTCTTTTGAAATCCATTTAAATCTTTAGAAATCCTTTGGAATAATTAAAAAAACAAATTTTTTAATCTTTTGAAATCACCCGAAATCCTGTGTTCTTTGAAATACCACAACAAAAAAAAAATAAATAAAAAAAACTTTTTAAATTGATCTATTAAGTCAATCCACAATTAAGTTAAAACAGAAGAGAGAACTTCCTTGAAGAAAGAGCCTGGCACAAAGAGAATTGAAAAAATAATAAAAATAATAAAAATAATTTCCTATAAAATAATTTCTCCTCTACAGCCTTTCACATATCCCTTTTTAATCTCCTTTAATTCCGACTCGTTAACTCGGCTGTGCTTTTTCCGACCAAATAGCACTTTACAGGCTCTGAATACAGTCTTGAGTTGCATAATCGCGCCAATCGGAACGAGTGCACCGATGAGAAGTGTCGAGACTCCTTCGGAACACTCAGTGTACCTATTTTACTATATAACCGTGGGCGTGTACCTTTCACCGACTTTTATAAATCCCAATAATACAGTGGCGACGCCTCTTTGTCGCAAGCGTGAGATACAATATTAATGGTTCAAATCCAAGGCCGTGGCCCGGTCAATAAAATTAACGAGAGTGACAAAATGCGTGTCAGCGTAAAATCTAATAAAAGACTGATGGATAAAGATCTGCGATTTTTGGTCTTGAGTCGAGAGGTCGCGCGGTCAAGGCGAGCATTACGAAAAGATCTGGAATTTAACAATCTAAACTAGGTTAAACTAAATCACTGCGATGCAATATGATCCCAAACTGAAAAGATCGTAAGATTTCGTGACGCAATTATTTGGAGCACAATTTCGTTCGATTGTTTTCCTCCCGCCGGAAACTTCCGCTCTCGTATCAATTTAAAGACTCGGTACCAATTTATAGACTCTGACTGTTGCTAAAGAATCACAACTATACATTTTTGTATATCGTACTCAAAATTATAAATCTTTTAAAAATCCTTAATATTTTATGAAATTTTTTAAAACCCGTTGAAATTTTATGAAATTTGACATTTTTTTTTTAATCATATGAAATTCTTCGAAATTTCTTGAAAATATTTTAAATCCTGTAAACTTGATTAATTCTTTTGAAAACTTTTGAAATATGCTTGAAATCTTTTGAACAATCTTTGAGACTTTAGTAACTTTCCAAAACTTCAATTAATTTTTTAAGTTTCAGTCACTTTTTGGGACTTCAAATACTTTTTTGAGACATTAAATACTTTTTTAGACTTCAACCATTTTTCTAGACTTCATTTATTTCAGAGAATTTCAAAAAGTATTTGACGTCTTAAAAAGTAATTAAAGTTCTCTAAAGTCTCGAAAGTAAACTAAAACCTAGAAAAGTAACTGAAGTATTATCGGAACTTAAATAAGTAACTGTTAGGTCTGAAAATGTAACTGATGTCTCAAAAAATAGTATGTAACTGAATTCTTCCAACTTTTATGAATTCTTCTTAAATAAAAGAATTCATTTAAAGTAGCTAATTTTTAATGAAGGGGGTCTACTAAATGTTGCTCATGAAATTCTTGGACGATTTTCAGATTTTTCCAGCTTATAAATATAAAGTCTCTCTTACGAAAGTTTTTTCAAACCGAAAATTCACTTCCTGCATCAAAAATAAAATCAAGGACAATGTCCCGATTTTTTTTCAACTCTCGGACAGTTCCCGGATTTGCCTGAATCATAAAATGTAGTTTAATAATAATTTTCGTGAAAAGCTGTTTATAGTTCGTAGAAATATATCTGTCTTTGTGTAATTATATTTAAATACGAGTAATTGTGTATTAAAAATAGAAATCCTGACCAGAGCCTTGGCAAAACCTGACTTTAAATAGGACTACTGGCAATTTTTTTACGGGTTGATATACTTACAGATCCTGAAGAGAAAAATTAACGAGATTAACGGGAGTTACTCACCTGAAACAGAAAAAGAAAACTTTAATTACTTTTCACTAGCAACAAGTGGTAAAATCGTATCAATTTTGAAGTAATGAGATGTATTCAAGACAATTTTAGTAATTTTAAAGAATATCGAGCGAGTTATTTAAAAGTTATTTAAAAAGATTTGAATGATTTGGAAGGGATTCCAGAGATTTCAATGGATTTAAAAAAAATGAAAAGATTTTCGTGATTTTTAAGAGATTTTAAAGGATTTTGAGAAAATTTTAGGAATTTTAAGAGTTTTTAATCTATTTTAACGAATTTCGACAAATCTCGAAAGATTTTAAATGATTTTAAAGAAATTGAAGGGATTTCAAAAAAATTCAGAAGCATTTAAGGATTTTCGGGATTTTAAAGTTTCTTTTTGAAGGATTTGAAACTAATTCAAAAGATTACAAGAGATTTAACAAAAGTTGCAAGTGTCAGAGGGTGGCCACAAGATTCAATTTTTCAATAATTTCGTATAATATCACTTTAAATCTTTTGAAATTTAAAATCACAACACTTAAAATTCGCAAAAACCTCTAAAATTTACGACAAACTTGGAAATCTCTTCAAATTTCTTGAAATTCGTAAAAACTTAAAATTCAACGAAATCCCTTTAAATTTGTTAATATTCCATAAAATCCCTTAAATTTTCACTAATTCTTTTAAAATTCCTAAGAATTTAAGGATTTTCAAGAAATTTTATAGGATATCTAAGAATCCAAGTGATTTTAAGGAATTTCTAGGGATTTGATGGAATTTAAAATTTAAAATTTCTTTTTAAAGGATTTGCAAATAATTCAAAAGCTTTCAAGAGATTTAGCAAAGGTTGCAAGTGTCAAGGACAATTCCCGGATTTTTGTCACCTGGAAAAAAACCCTGGAAAAAGGGAAAAGGCTCTGAAACCTGTAAATTGAATTTTTTGAAATTCCGCTAATATCTCGAGCTGATCAATGACTTCCTACTTTCGAGAAGGTATTGCTCCAGAGCCAATAATAGTACCTAGTCGAGAGCACCTATACGTGTTCGGAAATACTGTTCCTTTTGAAACGAGCGTCCTTGACTGTCTCGTTGCAGTGAGAAAGGTAATGAAAACGGACTGGTCACGTGTATTATGTCGATTCGAATAGTCGGACTGTAGTTCGCACGAGTTCACAAGAGTCTTGGAAATCGGGCGACTTTCGAACAAGGCACTTTAGCGTGAGACCGAAATAATGCCTTAAATTTCAATTCTTTAGACTCCAATTCTTCTCGACTCGCAACTTCCATATTCGCGAGATATCTCGCTTAAATATTCGAAAACAACTTTCTATGGGTCTGTTACATAAGGGAATATAAAATGTGATTTAAATCGAACTCATTCATATATTTTCATGGACGTTATTACTTGTCAATGGATAAGTTAGATCAAAAACTATATCAGTTGGTTAAAAAAAAAGAAGGTAATTTTCACCTGGAAGCTTTCAGGTTTAAAAAATTGTAGAATTTAATTCCATCGAAATTTAGGAATTCCAAAAATACGTATTAAAGGAAAGTTTTAAATTGTTAATATTCCGGTTTTATATTCCTTTGAAAAAAAGTAAAACAATTTTTTAATTTGAAATCTTAAAATCCTTTTTAAAATTTCAAAGTGAAAACGGTTTCAAAAATTCAGTCAAGGTAGAATCATTGAAAATTTAAATAGCCCAAGTTCGAGAAAAAAAAAGTTCTATTTCGAATTTGAAGCCATTATCATTTATAAATTTTACAATTAGTTTTGAAATCCTTTAAAATTTCCGAAAAATCTTTTATAATCCATTAGAAAATTACATTAAATCCTTTAAAATTCCTAAAATCTTCTTAAAATCTTTTTAAACCTTTTCAATTTTTTTTAATCTCTTGAAATCTTTAAATTCTTGGAAATCCTTTGAAATATTTAAAATTTTGAAATCTAGTGTACACTCAAAATTCGAGTGATCAACTTATCACAAAGATAAAGCTAGGAAAGAATCATCAAAAATGAACAATTTTTATTCGAAGTCATTTTAAAATTAAAAATATGGAGTTCAAAGCACTGAAAATTTATAAACTGAAAAATTAAAAAATTGAAATCGTTTGTTTTGATTTTAAATAAAAATATTTTCAGTTCATTAGTTAGATTTAAATGTTTTACATTTATAAATTAAAAAATTTTTAAAGCGAGTAGTTTTTTATTAAATAAAATTATTTATACGATTGCAATTTTAAATATAGTTTAATGGATGTTATTACTTCGCAATGGTTTTACATATAGGGATAAATTGGATCAAAAGCAATGAGAAATATGACTTTCCTTGTCTCATTCAGGAAATACGAATTAAAACTGGCTGCAATGGGCTTGTTCTGAAGTTTTTATTCCAAGCCTTTACTTTCTTGTACTCAGGGCGCCACAGTATGTACAAATACAAGAAAAAAGTTAATGCTCTGCAGGTTATTTTCCATTATTTAGCCATTACATTTTGAGGGCGTTCCCACGAGGAGTTAAAACCATTCAAAGTGACTTGGTGAATATTATCATTCAAGTGACAAATTATCGAATAATTTGGGCCTTTCGCACGTTTTTAACATCCTCTTTTATCTGAAGCAAGAGTTCATTGAGCAAGAATTCAATGAGTAAGATTTCAATGAGCAAGATTTCAATGAAAAAAATTTCGAAAAATATAGAATACTCTCAAGATTCTTTCAAAATACCAACTCATTGTCAGAAAACTAAAGAACTTGAAATAGGTCGAAAAGTTAGAAATACAAGAATATTCTATTCTATTCTTACTGAAAAAATTTATCATTTTTTTTTTTAGTTTATAAACTTAAAAATTTAATTTTAAATCTTTTAAAATTCATAAAAATCTTTTGGTGAACGTTTATTTTAAAATTTCTTAAAAAAAAAAAAAAATGTTTGAATCCCGTAAAAATTTCACGAAATCCCTTAAAATTCTTAAAAATTTTTTGGTACACCCTAAAATCTCATAAAATTTTTTGAAATCCTTTCAAGAGCAATACTTTCAAGATTCTTTAAAAATACTAACAATAAGAAAACGAAAGAACTTGAAGTAGGTCACAAAGTTACTCTTTCAAATATAAGAGTTTTGAAGATTCGAGATACCGGTGACTTTGAATAGATTTAGTATGACAAACGAAAACTGAAACAGCCCGTTAGGGAAAATATATACTTCAATGAATCAATTCTCAATTCCGATTTCTTCACGTGAGATTAGATTTGATCTCCGATTGTTGCACGAAAAGCACGTAATCCAATTCAGACTCTCAAAGAATAAAAGTCATTCATATATTATTATTATTATTATTATTATTATTATTATTATTATTATTATTATTAT
>CAJFCP010026109.1:163665-181136 GCA_904066005.1 Synergus itoensis
TTTAAATGTATTAAGGGACCGATATTGACTCTCGTTTGGGTCAATAAGAAGAAAAATAATTATTATGTATACTTGCGGAAAGCATAGCGAACCTAACCTCAAAGTGTCAAATGCTTTACGAATTTTAGCAAAATGAAACTTTTTTTCATTATGCAAGATAAAATGAGTCAATAACGGTCCATTTTCATGTTCTCTATCATTTCCCAAAGTTTCAGGGCAAAATATTTATTTTTCTGGCGGAAAAGTTGGGTAATTTGAAAATCATATTCTTAAAAGTATCACATGCCCTTAACCCATTTTCGCCGTTTTTGCGAAAAAAATTTTTATTTGAGTAAAATCAATATAGAGACTTTAAGTTAGTCTTGAAAAACTTATTCTAATTAATTCATATTTTTCTGGCACCTAGGAATGCCGTGACGTCATGTTGCGTGTACGCAAAACAGGCTTCAAACTTATCTAGAACACGCATAATATCACCCAGATAAGTCATAAACCATTTATAATTTGTTCTTGCATTTTTGTGAACGTATTTTCATGTCATCCAGAAAAAGAATTTACGTTTGACAATTTTTAGTGTGCGAGTCAAAATTTGTCTGAAAAACATGTGTCTACATATACAAGTGTGTGTGTCAGTGTGTGCTTTATAGGTGGTTGAGATATAGAGGGGAAGAAAGCCTAAGGATATACCTTCCGAACAAAAAAAAATTTATGGAGATACCTCACACACACGGCACATACGAATTTTTTGAAAAGTAAAGTTGCGTATACGCAACAGAGGAAGGAAATGGGTTAAGAGAGTGATTGGCCTTTGAACGACTTGAAATAGTAAGAAGTAAAACAAATAATCGTGAGCGTAGCGTGCGTGTTGGTTTGCTAGATATACTAAATATCATAAACATTTTCATAACGATGTTGTCTCAAGATCCCTTAAATCTCATTTGCAGTCCGGAATGCGATTACAAACTGTTTAACACTTAAAGCAGTTGTATTCTCGGACGAGCCGGAAGGACGATGCGAATCGGACGATGTAACGAGGCAACGGTGCCCGTTATGTGCGGTAACGTAATAAAACGCGTGAACTTAATGTACGGGCTCGGTCGCGATTCCCGATAAGCCGTTATACCTACTACAGCGAATCGCCGCGCGTCCCTCGACTAACTGCATAAATGCGTTGCGCTACACGTGTACGGGTGAATTAAAATTCCCGAGCTCGAAAAAGAAACCAACCCGTGAGAGAAATGTTTATTTAGGCGGGGCCCCGACCATTTCCATCCAAATGACAAGACTATTGCACGCAGTCGTTCGCATAATCATAAACCAAGCACCAAGCTCCAATTAGTCCGGCTTCGTTTGCATCCAAGGCCGTTTCTGATTCTGCGGTCACGTTGCGCTGAGGAAACCCCGAGTCATCATTACCGATTGGCCATTTTGCATGCAACATTGCAACAATCAACTTCTTATGAAGTCTCAAGAAGAAACATTACTCGTAAATCTGCTGCGTCAGGCTATTTCCAGATGATTTCCCGAGATCCGATTCGATGTGAGAGTATTAGTTTGTATCAAGTTCTACCCGATCGGCCGTGCACCGCGCGATTCATCAGTTTGATAAATGGATGCAGCCGGAGATGAAAAATCGCCCTCTTTATAGCCGATCCCGGTTCTGTCGGAAATCCTATCTCGAGTTACCGAGTGCCGGCGTCACTTCCGCAAAGTCGATACCGCTGAAAGTACCGTATGCAGTGTAGTGTGGTAGACCACACGGACATATACTTGTAATGGTGTGCGAGTGTGTCTCGTTTCCAATCTGGGATCACTGTAGAAACGTGCTCCCCTATCCTAGGTTTGTTCCTCAGTTTCAAGTCATTACGACTTGGTCGGTACTCCAGTGACCCGTGAATGTTTGTCGACCGTTCACCGGCCGCTGGCAAGCGAAAGGTGTGGCACCCTCGCGTATTGCATTCCGCCTCGTGATATGACCCGCTAAATTCGATAATCGTCCAATTTTCCCAAGAGGCAGAAACCTCACGAGACTACAAATACAGATACACCTAGGGAACAAATAAAGAGAAGAATTAAAAAAACTTCCGGTTAAGTAGAAGATCTAAGATTGCTTCCGCGTCCCCAAGGAGTCTGTAAGACATTGTGTCATAAGAAAAACTGTGTAAGAAGTCAGGATCAGAACTTTCTATGAAACTGCAAGGAGGAAATTGAAAACGTCATCCACGATCGCTCGATTGCACAATGGCCTCATATCATTCGTTCTCCCATTTTTGTTTTTTCTTTTTGTTTTATTTTGTTTTGTTTTTTTTTTTTTTTTTCGTCCGTAAGAGAATTCGTGTAACGCCCCTGGTAAAAGAAAGTACAGGTGTTCCTTTTGTGGCGGGAGTACTGATCCCGTTTCAGCTTTCCACGTGACGCGAAAATTAATTTGACGGCTCTTATGTAACCCAGATCTGAGAGACCGATTCGAAGGCAGTGGCTCTCGTTGAGGAAGTCAATTTATTGCGGGCCTAATTTAATTTACGGGCCTAATTTAATTTACGGGCCTAATCATTGTCCTCGGTGTATTATTAAATCGCCACAGAAATTACTTACAATGATGGAAAATTAAAACAACACAGCTGCGGGAACCATGTTTCTCGAAGACTTCTGCAAGGCTGAATTATGTTATCATATGTGCTCATGTAAGCACGACTTGAACAGTCATTTTTTGTTAAAATTACATCTCACATTGCTGAGATTAGTAGGAAGTAATGCTAGAGTCGGAACGCATTGTAGAACTTTCTATAGCAAGATGAAGTGTTTTTGTGCCAAATCACTATGAATTAAAAGCTAGACATGATTTCTTGTATCATGCATGCTGATCAGGAACAAGATTATAAAAGATCCCAAGTCTACTTCCTCTTGTTTCTGCAAACGTCTAAAAGAACTTAAGATCCCGTGATATATAACCTTTGTTCTTTTCTTTCAGATGGACCAGCGGATCATTTCCAAATTCCTAATGAGTCTCGTGGTAATCACAACAGTCACATCAGCCCTATCGCTGGAGCGGCGCGGCAGACACATAGACACAACAGAAGATTCTAGTCATTGGATGAATTCCCCAAGGCACAAAGATAACAGAATAACTACAGAATCTGTAAGAAGAATCTCCGAGATGCGAATCGGCGGTCATAAGCGGTTAATCTCCGAGCGCGACAAAGATGACACTCTTTGGGATGACGGTATCCTCATGTCGTCAGCTGGAAACGGCAAAGAGCGGAAATCCAGTTCAGACGACGATGACGAGAAGAAGACCCTGTCTCAACAAGTAAGAGAGGGCAAGTACGGCCTAATCCAGAACGAACTCTATCCAGAGGAACCCAAGCGCCCCGGCATCATCAGCTACCTCTCCAACTCCGAAGTTCCGAAGGACAATCTCAAAAACCTTGGCGGTCTCGACGAGGACGAGATATGGTTAGCCGAGAATCACGTACTCGTCCTCCGAGGCGGAACCTTTCCCGAACACGAGGCGGAGAACCATGATTCCAGACCGCAGAAGTGGCCGCCCATTGATGACTACGAGGCTCCCAAGAGGCAGGTCAAGATCCCGTTCAAACCAAAGGTTCCGCCACCGTTTCCGATCCAGCTTTCCGAAGGGGGACCGATTCAGCGCATCGGGAGCAACGGAACCAAGTCCGAGAACGCAACTATGGACTACGAGGGTATAATGGGATCCAAGGGTTATTTACCAGGAGAAGGTCCCTTCTTCTCCTTCCCAGACTCACTTGCCTCGCCCGACCTCGTCAAGTCCGTCAACGGCTCAAGGGGAATGGTCCCCGAAAAGAAGAACAAGTCCGACCAACCTTTGGGAATCCCCGGCCCGTTTTTCCCTGCCCTCCCACCCGGCGCTGTCTTCGTGCCACCTCCAGGAAACATCTCCGATTATGACGAAGACGATCAGTCGATTTACTATCCTCCTCCCTACAGTTTCATCTACCCACAGGACAACACGACTGCGATACCTCCAGGTCCTCTAGTTCCGGGTATTATCCTCCCCCCGCCTCCGGACTTCTTCGCTCCTCTAGAGGCGAAGACAACAGTAAAGCCGAAGACGAAACGACCGACAACTACTCCCATCCCGAAGTCTCGAGGGACTTATCTTCCTCCGAGGAAAATCGGTACAAAGCTCTACAAAACCACAACCGCAACGACTTTGTCACCCATCAAAGTAGGCACTGTACCGAGCACGAAGGCTTTCAATAAGAGCAAGGGAAAAGACACCACCCAGCACAAACCTTTCTTCGTCGAAGTAACGACCGCTCCCCCGGAGAAAACTACTCAAACTCCGGACAACTTCAGCATTAAACCTGCAATCGGAAATGCGATCGAGACTAGCACGGAGAAAAATCTCTGGGGATCTGTTGTCAGCAAGAGCATTCCTCTTTCACGCTACTATGCGAGCACAATTCCCTCTTCTGTGGATCAACCAGTCGAAGCGACGCCTGCTTCCATTAAGAATATTCTCACGACCAAACACGTTGGAAGAGTTCCAAGTCAGGCTTCTTACTACTTCTACGAAGAAGCAACTGAAGAACCGACGACGGTTAGTCCATACCATTACCGCACTACATCCGAAAACCCCTTCTTCAAGGTCGAGACACTTCCTCCCCCTCCAGAGAGGAAGAAGTACTACAGCGTCGAGATGCTTCCCTCTAGAGAGAGATCAAAGGAGATCAGCGTCAAGTTGATCGATTCTATCGTCAAAGACCCACAAGTCTTTCGCTACACTGAAGCGGGAGAAACAACGATGAAGTTCGGAAGAGAGAGTCCCAAGAGTCTGAAGGAGAATCTCCCACCTCGAGAGAATCCCCGCATGCTCTCGGATACACCTACATACTACGAATCCATATCTGGCAGGTCGCCCCTAACTCTCAGTTCTTATTACACCACTCCAAAACCGAAGAGCTACTTCCGCGAGACAACCGAAAAAGCCAAGAGCAACCTGGAGCGGAAGCCGCAGCCAATTTACCAGTACAGTTTTGAGGCCGCAGGTTATTCGAAGCGAGACAAACAGAAGCAGAAACAAGAACATGCTTCCTACAACGAATACCAGGACATACAGGCTGTGAGCGAGCAGTACGATTACGAGGGGACGGAAGTGGTTCCTGAAGAGCAGATCCGAACTGAGAGAATCCCGACAGATAGAGTCCCTGAAAGGATTCCTTCAGAGAGGATACCTTCAGAGAGGATTCCTTCAGAGAGGATACCTTTAGAGAGGATTCCTACAGAGAGGATTCCTTCAGAGAGGATTCCTTACAAGACCCAAAGCTTCTACTCCACAACAGTTTCTCCCTATTCCGAAACAACGGTCGACCCCCACCAGAACTACTTCACCCGACAAGAGGAGCAGCTCCTAGACGACGTGACTAAAGAGTACTTTACCGCCTTCGGCAAGAAGCTAACGAGCAAATCACAGAGCACAACTCCTCTCTACGGCAAAGTGAACACTGTGACAGAAAAGCCGAAGTACAACACCTACGTTGCGAATAACTACGACCCGAGGCAGTACAAGACGTCTAAAGTGAAGGTGCACTACGGGGACCAATCACAAGGGCCCTTCTCGCTCAAAGACGACACGCTCGTGAACTACAAACACCCGCTCCCTCCGATCAATCCTGACAGCGAGTTTATAGCTGTCGTCAATCCTCAGGAGTACCAAGTCCAGGAGATCATCCCAGTCGAGAACCAGGTGAGGGACTACAGACCCCAGCCTATTAGGGCTCGTCCGAGCTACTCACCTCTTAGGAACTACGGAAGCCAAAGAATACAAGAGACTCGGGATCCGAATGACTTTGTGCCGATCCCGGATCCGAGGGGCGTCTACCCAAGACCTATTTCTCTCGAAGGTGACGTTGCGGTCAATTATCGGAACCCGCGTCCACCGATCAACCCGGACGCGGAGTTTATCACGCCGGTCCGGAATTCTGAAGCGGATAAAGCGAGCTCCTACTTTGCGTATAGTTTACCGGGCGATGGAGGCCATTTTTACTTTTTGACGCCGCAGACGATCGCGCAAAGGGATGAAAATGGATACTTGTATGCCAAACCAAGATCGCCGAGACTTCTGAGAAGGAGACGCGGTCCTGCGAGTAACGTCTAAGGGAAATCACCGTTGGTGGAATTCGGATTGTTTCCGGATCGAGATTGAAATCAAATTGCCATAACTGGAAGGTGGATCAGAAGTATTTAGGCTACCACTACGGTAGCTAAAACCTAAACGGATTCTTCCGTCAAAAAGTCGACTCTGGAGTTTCGAGACTCCCTTCGGCCTAGTGATGGGCGATACGTACTTGATACTTGACTCAGTGAGTACATCAATCGATACATCGATACTGCACTCGATTACTTAATGAGTCGATACTTTGGGGTATTGATACTTTTCTCGAGAGTGTTGTTTGTTCGATTATTGACTTTAGAGCGGCAAACTTGATATGATAATATCAATAAATTCATTTTAAAGAAATACGCTCAAAGGAATTTTAATTCAATTTGATTTTAATTTTAATTTTAGCTTTTAATTTGTGCATCGATGATTTGATTTCGATACTTTGGTATCGATACATTGATTTAGATGGAATACTTTTTTTAAGTATCGCCTATCACTATTATCAATAATTTTACTTCCGTATCAAGTTTTAATTACAATGCAGACCCGCTAGTCGCCGAATCTCTCAAGCCACGTATTTCCGGTTGCGTGGAAGGAATAAAAACAATATAAGGGTGGCCATTAAAATCTAAGAAAAAAATCTCCGGTTTCCAAACTTTTTGCTCGGCCCTCAATAATTGTTTAATTTAAACTTTAGAAGCTGAGAGCGATTTTATTTTAAATTTGAAAAATTAAAGTACAAAATAGAAAATTGTAAGTAAAACTCTTCTATTGAAGAAATAAATTTAAAATAAAAGATTTTAGAACTAGGTTTTAATTTGAAGACGTTAGAAATTTTACAAGTTTTAGAAATTTTACAAATTGAACATTTCAAACTCAAAAACTTCAAGTTTTAAGATTCGAAATGCTCAAAATTTGACATCATATTGGAACATCAAAAAATTTTAAGTTTCCGTGAAACTAATTAAAAATTGTATAATTTCATGTAATATATCAAGTGATTTACAAACGATTCTGAAAAAACTCGATTTAAAAATATTCAATTCGATTTAATCGATTAATCGGTTATACGAAAAATCGATTTTCAAAAATCGTAAACATATTTTTGTAGTAAAGAAGAATCGATTCGTACAATTAATCGAAACCCAAACAATCGATTTATACGATTAATCGAAATGCCAAAATCAATAAATGGAATCAAAAATAATATATTATGCACCAAGGGGAAGAAGGCGGACTTTATAAGAATTTATGTTTTCTTTACGAGTCCAAAAATTCCATCTCGCCCATGAAACATACGATATTTTTAATAATATTTGCATGATTTCAGGCATTCTTCATGCCTAAGAAGCGCATCTAGAGTTTTACTTTTTATTCTCTAGAGAGTAACAAGTACTTTTTACTCCCTAGGGAATAAAAAATCCTGTTCAATCCCCAGAGAGTGAAAAAAAACGTTAGTAAAAAGTATTTTTTACTCTCTAAGAAGTGAAAAGTACTTTTTGGCCTCTCAGGAATAACAATTACTTTTTAGTCCCTGTTGAATGAAAAGTACTTTTTATTCCCTAGGTCGTAAACCATACAATTTTAGCCCCGCTTCATAGACATGAAAAACAGCTGAAATGATACATGTTATTAAAAAAAATTGCTTTTAAGTTCATCGAATCGAGATCGCACATTATTGTGTTAGAACAAAAAGGAGGGATTCGATTTCCAACGATTTCGGCTAATTCGGTTACTATCGAGTCTGCACTCTATCCGCAAAAAAAACGGACCAATTACTCTGTTATTTCGCGGAATTGCAATTGTGGTGGGCCTATGCAGAAACGGCCTTACGCTTCGAGTATTTACGCAAATAGTATCAACGCGTAGAATATTTATTGCCTGTATATACAGCCGACTAAGTTAACTCTAAGATTTTTATTATTAGACTACGATTGCGTGATTAACGCCTTAATTTATGCGAAATAACTTCCTTCACATATGGATACACAAGGATGCATTACCGTCTGCGTATATATGACGTAATGTACAATTGTGATTGACTCTCCCGTGTGCTTGCGCACTGTCTGTGATTAATGATCGAAGATGTAGATACGTACACGAAATCGCGCTCCCGAAATGCGGAGACGAGTTTCATTTATAAAGGTCCGTTGATTCTGAAACCAGAAATTTTTTTTTTCCGCCGAAACAAAAAGTCTTCCGTAAATCTTGTACTAGCTTAAGTCTAGAAATAATAAAGATATTCCAGATCTTATATCAGCATGGAATCTTAGTCTTAGATAAGTAAGGAAACAGTATTAAAGACGATTTGAAATGGGTTATTCGAAAAGTCAGAGACATCCATTGCTTTGCGGCTTAACCGTAGTTTGGAGGAGAATTGCCGCTAATATTAAATAGTTGTAAATCTGGTATACTTATACTGCACTGTTAAAGATATTTGTAATTTTATTATACCTAATAATATTTTTTTTATTTTATCTTACAATATCTTAATCTTCATTAATTTCATTTTAGGCCCAAAAATAATCCAATCATGAAAACTGCTTCTAGAAACTGGAAGTACTGAAGTGAGGTTTTAATTTTAAAGATATAAAATAAGCTCAAAAAGATTTGTAAAAAATTTCAAAAAATCGAAGAGATTTCCAAAGGCTTTAAAATACTTTACAGAATTCAATAGATTTTAGAATATTTTTAAAGGTTTAACAGATTTTGAAGAATTCAAAAAATTGTTGAAGAAATATTAAAAGGATTTTAAGAGATTTCAGCAGATTCAAAAGATTTTCAGAGAATTCTAAATGTTTAACATTATTTAGAAGATTTCGATAGGTTTTAAAAGATTTTACAAAAGATTTAAAAAGAACTCAAAAAGATTTTCAATTTCTATAGATTTCAAAGTATTTACGAGACTTCAAGAAATTTTAAAAGATTTTTTAAGATATGTGAAAATACTTCAAAGAATTCAAGAGGTTTTAAAACATTTCAAGATTTTTTAAATGATCTTAAAACACTTTTGAATTCTTTTGAAGCCCCTTAAAAATTCCGAAAAATTACTTGAGATATCTTCAAATCTCTTCAAATTCTTTGAAATTTTTAAAAATTAACTCAAAATTCCTAAACTCTTGAAATTCATTGAAATAAAATAAAATCTCTTTAAATTTAACAGTGTAGCCCACCCATTGAGTCAATAGTTTCAGGCGATTGACCTTAACTATTTACTGATTGAATGGAGTAAATTGTGATGTAAATATACCAGATAAGACAACTTTAATTAGAGCTCGTTAATTCGTTAATTCGTTAATACTTTGAGGCGATGTTCAGTTGTTCACTTTAATTGTACGAGATGAATAAAGAATAACGATAGAATGAGAATAAATGCAATATCTAAAAAACTACTCACCAGTGTCGATTTCTTGTGTCTGTGTTGGATCAGGGAGGGGATAATCGTGTAGTCTGAGATAGACTTCCATTGCACATTTAGCCGCCTTGAAGTAGAACGGATGTGAGCGCAGGACGTCCTCTAGCCTCAGCAGACCAACGTAGGAACGCAACGTCATTTTTCGCATACAGTATGTGTGGAAGTCAAATTGATCCTCTATTATTTCCGAGAAATGCTGCAAAAAACAATTTTATTAGAATATTCCCTTAATATTGTCTTTAAGATTTTTTTCCCCTTTTGCTAAAATATATTAAGGGTATAAGTAAGAAAATATCTAATTAAAATATTTTTAAAATTTTGATCTTAACACTTCGGTCCAACACTGAATTAGCCAAAGACGAATTTGGCTCTTCAAGACCTAAGAACCTTTAGAAAATTAAGAAAGAGTTTTTTCCGTTTTAAAAATAGTTTTTTTATAAGAATTGTATCTTTAATCTTCAATATTTAGTAATGTTTTTTTCTTTTCTTTTTTTTTTTTTTGGAAAGAGATTGAAACGCCTGCTTTCAATTTCCCCAGAGCTCTCCTCTCTAGATCTTTTACAGAACTTCTTTGTGCCTTTCTTTTGCTTTTCCTATATTGTATAATAACCATGCATCATTTTGTATCTTATCTATACCCGCCTACACCTTCTCGTATTTCCTTTAGCCATTACTCTTCTATTATTTCAGAATAGCTTCCCATAAATCTGTTTTAAATTTACAAACCTCCCCCTTGGTTTAACTAGATATCTTAAAAGAGAAATTTCTTCGGAGAACATTCTCAATAACGAAAATATTCTCGAGACAAAATTGCAAATTTTAAATAAAAATATTTTCAGCTCTAAAAGATTAACTTTCCTTATTATTTTTAAAATCTAAAAACTTTCTTCAAATTGAAAATGACCCGAAATTATTCCACAATTCCAATATAAATCATTTTTCATGTGATTCAACTTTAACAATTTCTTTTTAAATCTCATAAAATTATTTTAAATTCCTCGAAATCCATTAATATCTTTGGAAATTTCGTACAGTCCCCAAAACTTTAATCAATTAAAATCCCATAAAACCTCTTGAAATATTATATATTTTTTACGTAACTTAAATTCTTCTGAAGTTCGATGAATTTTTTTTTTAATTGGCTGAAACTCATTAAAATTTTTTTTTTATATTTACCCTATCGACTTCGTGGCACTTCTTTAGCGCCTCTCCATATTTGCCTAAACGTTTGTAGGCATAGGCAGCTTCAGTTTGAATCCACATGCACTGCATTTCATTCAAGTTGTCCATAGCGAGGACACCTTCTCTTGTAAACTTTCCACAAGTTTCTTCAGCCTCTTTGACGAGATTTGCACGCAACATATACTTGGCACATTTTGAATTTATGTAGCGGTCCGCAGTGTCGAGACCCTGTGCCTCGTCCAACCATTTATATGCCTCCTGGACATCTCCCGCGTGCTGTTAAAACATTCAGAAATTAAAAAATGATTTTACATTTCATTTTTCAAATTTTGCGCATATTTTACTCCCATTAAAACATCTTTAAATTCGCTAAAATTCAATTACAATATCATTTAAAAAAAAGTTTCTTTAAAAAATGTCTAAAATCTATTAATGTAATATGTAATACAACAAAAATAGCATATTTAATATAAATGTCAATTTCTATTTTCCTTGACAATACTAATATTTTTTTCCCTGACATGTGGGCACCCTAATTAAAAGTATAATAATATACCTTATAAATTCGACCCTTGGTAACAAAAAGCTCTATTAACGTAGGTGTGTGGTCGATGGCAGCGTTTATTTCCTCTAGAGCCTTCTTCGTTTGCCCCAGATAGTCGTAATGTTGCGCCAAATAATAATATGTCCACAGAAGAGCCGAAGCCGGCTCTCTGACATTGTCCTTATCCTGATCACTGAAGTGTCCGTGAGTTTTTAGAGCTTCCTTATAGCTAAGGACTAACGACTCTATAGTTTGTACCTTTTCCTTATCTGTGTATAAGGATCGAAGATTAACAAAAAGAGGCGGAACTCCTTTGTGAAGACCTACAATTTGAAATAGCAAATTATTAAAAGTCATCCTATATAAAAGTAATTCTACATGTGAATATAATTTCAAATGCTCTGTACTTTTAGAATGAATGAATATTGACGAAAATATTCTCGATCTTGAGAATTTTCTCCTTTACTAGTGCCACTGACGGCCGCTACGCGGCCGTCGTCACACTACTTGCCTTTCTATGTTCTTTTCTACATTCAATGCCAATGCTAATTCATTATCCAACATGGCAGCCTTCAATTCGATATATTTCGAGATTTCCATGCCATGCTTTTTTTACTATAGGGAAATCATCAAATATTGATAAAGGCTAACTATTTTTGGTTTTTTTAAGTTATGTTTCAGTTTTCTCAACAGAAATTGACATTTTCAAATAAAAATCATCAAGTATTGATGAAGGCCAACTAATTCGATCTCTTTTAGGTTATGTTTAAGTTTTCTGTAGACAAATAGATATTTTCAAGTAAAAATCATCAAATATTGATAAAGGCTAACTATTTTTGGCTTTCTTAGGTTATGTTTCAGTTTTCTCAACAGAAATTGACATTTACAAATAAAAATTTTCAAGTATTGATGAAGGCCACACTGTAAAAAAAAATATTTGTAAAAGTACAACGCGTTGTATTTTTACATATCAAAGTTGATTGATAATGCAATGATACACGAAGTAATTTTACAGGTGACACTTAAAATCAACTTTCTTTGTGTGAATCAACTACGATATAAGACTGCAATTTGACATAAAACTTGTAAAAATACACAGAAATTGTGGATTTTACATAAAAATGTAAATTTACAACGTGTGACGTTGGAAATAAATCGCTTCACGTCTAACGTAGTATATATATTCAGCATTTGTGAATATACCAACCTACTCTTAATTTACGATCTATATGTAAATTTGCAAGCAAAATGTACTTTTACGAAAAATGCTGTAAAATCACATAAAACACGTAAAATTACGTAAAACGAATGGTGAAAATGCAGAACGATTGTAAATTCACTTGCTGATTGGTTGATATCTTTGTTTCCGGACTCTGGTAGCATTCGTTTTCCAGATAGAAGTTTTAAATAGAAATTTATTAATTTTTTTCTTCTATATTTGCTGCAGAAATTGCATATATAATTGCATATAAATTGTGACACGCGATATGGGATTTGGAAAACCCATTTTGGCTTAAACATGCATATATGTCCACGTATAACGCATCTGCCACAGTTTTTTTAGAATCATATATCTTGCTCTATCTAGTTCAAAACAATTTTTTATGCTTTCAGAATTACAAGATTTTCACTGCAATTTGCAGTATTTACTATTTATTATTACTATTTAATATATTAAATATGCATTCTTTTAAATGCGACATAACCTTTAAATAAGTCTGATAAAGCTGATAAATTTGATATTTAAATTTACACATTGATGGTATATTTACGTAAGGTTATGTATATTTACATATTTTCTGTCTTTTTACTACGTTAGACGTGAAGCAATTTATTTCCAACGTGACACGTTGTAAATTTACTATGAGTTTTTTTACAGTGCAACTAATTCAAACTTTTTTGGTTATGTTTGGGTTTTCTCTAGGCAAATGGATATTTTCAAGTAAAAATAAAGGCTAACAATTTTTGACTTTTTTAGGTTATGTTTCAGTTTTCTCAACACAAATTGACATTTTCAAACAAAAATCATCAAGTATTGATGTAGGCCAACTAATTCGATCTCTTTTAGGTTATGTTTGGGTTATCTCTAGACAAATGGATATTTTCAAGTAATTAGTGCCACTGACGACGGCCGCTACGCGGCCGTCGTCACACTGCTTGCCTTTCTATGTTCTTTTCTACATTCAATGCAAATGCTAATTCATTATCCAACATGACAGCCTTCAATTTAAACATGGCTGCCTTCAATTCGATATATTTCGAGATTTCCATGCCATGCTTTTTTTACTATAGGAAAATCTCTACCCACCTCTTCGTAAATATTTGTCAACAAATATCTCGAACTGTTCCCCAGATGCGTAATTTAATTGAAGACGACGCGGCGCCAGCGCTCGGGGAAACATATCTTCGTAAAGTTTAAGCATTTGTAGCGTCTCTTCAGGACAAGTGTGTCTTTGGGCTTCGGCTAACCTAGTGTAGTAGATTGTGTTTTCGGGATTTATGTTCAACAGTTCCTTGTACACTTGAGCTGCTTCCGCAAAGTGTCCTAGTTCCAGTCTCAGTTTGCCTGTTAGAAATGTCAATAATAATTTTATAAATTAAATCTTTAGTTCCTTGTCATGTTTTATTTACCGTAGGTTTCTTTCACAGTGATTTTATCACAAATCTGATCACTATATTTGTCGAGGTGTCTCAAGGCCTGCTCACACTCTCCTGACTCTTGGATCAACATGTTCTGGTAAAGCAACAATTCGCTGTGCTCGTAATCGTAGCAAATCTAAATAAAAAATGGTTTAGTTAAAAATTTTTTTAAAAATAAAGATTTATTATTATACAGGGTGACCATAAGATTCCATTTTTAAATTTTCCTGACGAAATTAAAAAATTTCGTATAATATCACTTTAAATCTTTTGAAATTTAAAATCACTTCATTTCCCTGACTTCCCTGAAATGTGGCCACCCTGATTATATAACGGTATGTAACATTTGATTCTATAGTTTGAATATTTACCATGGGCGAATTTCTAAACGTGTCGAGAATCTTTAAAGCCATCTCGTAGTCTCTGAGAAGATGGTAAGAAATAGCGAATCCGATCCAAGATGCTCGCTGAGTTGGTCTTAACATAAATAACTGATACCTCGTGTCCTGTAAAAGATAAAAATCGTTAGTGAAATTGCTCAATATTAATTATTCTGCCAGTATGCAATTTTTACTATATTATATTTTTGAATAGAAAATAAAAACAGACTTCAAAGCGCAAAATGCTCTCAAAACAGAAAATAGGGTGATGAACAAGTGAAGAACAAGAAAACGGTGAATTTCCTTAAAAGCAGGGGAAAAAAGAGGAATAAAAAAAGGAGTGATAGGAAAAAGACTGTGAAGTCTGGAAAAAGAATAAACCTTGTATCCATCCAAGTCCCTCATCTGGATTTGCAAAAGGGACAGATCTCTGAGGATCTGAATGTTGTCCTTGTCCCATTTGAGTGCGTTTCTATAGCACTTGATGGCTTCGTCATACTTTTTGTCCGATCGTTGCAGCAAACCGTAGACGTGCCAGCAAACGTGCGACTGTAAATCGTTCCTGAGTCCTCGTCGAACATGATCGTATGCTTCTTCCTTGCGGCCCAAGCAGTTCAGGGTAAGACCCTTCATCGCGAGTGTCTCCCCATGTTCACTGAACTTCGGGTTCGACAAGATCTGTTTTGCGAACTTCAAGCCATTTTTATACTGTTTGTGTTCGTAGCATTTCTGAAAAATTACAAACAGATTTTCTTGATTACTTCATTTAGACGTTACAGTTAACTTCTAAAGAATTTTAGAAGATATCGTAAGGTTTCAAGGATTTTAGAGAATAGAATTTCTAGGAATTTAAAAAAGTTTCAAGAGGTTCGACGGAATTTTATAAAATTTTAGGGGATTTCTAAAAATTTCTACGGATTACATAAAATTTCAAGGGATTTAATATCAGCTTTTAGTGAATTTGAAAATATTTTCAATAATTGTTGGGTATATCAACGGATTTTAAGAAATTTTTAACAATTTAGAGAGATTAATAAATAATGTTAGCCATTATTTGGGATTAGAAAAAGTTTCAAAAGATTTAAACACATTTCCAAGCATTTCAAGTAATTATTAAAAGTGTCAATAGATTTCATAGAATGTGAAGGAGTTTCAAAAAAATCCTAAGATAATGCAAAAAGATTTTAAGGAATTTTCAAAAATTTTTATGGATTCTAAAACCTTTCGAGGTGTTTAATACAATATTTAAGTGTGTTTAAAAAATTGCAAGAAATTAAAAAGAAGTATTTTTTTGTTAGTTTCAACAAATTTCTAGGAATTCCTAAAAATGTAAAAAGATTTAATGAGATCTATTGAGGGATTGAAACTAAATTTCAAAGTTTTTTTTTTGTTCAAGAATTTCGAGATACGTGGAAATAATTAGAAATTTTTTGAATTTCCCTGAAGTCTTTCAAAATGTCTTGAAACATTTTGTAATTCTTCTCAAACCTAGAAAATCCTTTTCTATTTTCTAAAAACTGATAAAATTCCTCAAAATGTTTTAAAACGCCTGAAGTATATTAAAAATTCTTGAAATCTTAAAAATCACTCGAACTTTTTTGTAATCACTCAAAATCTTGTAAATTTCTAAGTGATTTCAAAAGAATTTAAAGGAGTTTAAGGATTTTCAAGAGATTTCAAGACATTTTAAGTGATTTTAAGTAATTTTAAATAATATGAAGAGAATTAATATTTCCAGTAATTTAAAAAAGTCCCCAAGTGTTTTAAATGATTTAAAAAATGCCCTAGTGATTTTCAGTGATTTAAAGCGATTTAGAAAAGTTCCAAAGGATGTTAAATTTTTTTTAAAGATTTCAACGGATTTCAAGTTATTTTAAAGAATTTAAAGGAATTTCAAAGGAATTTAAAATATTGTAAGGGTTTTCAAGTGAATTTCATATATTTTCAAGTACTTCAAGGAATTTCAAGAGATATTATTTTATTACAATGAATTTCAAGAGATAATGGAAATTCTGAGATAATTTTTTAAAATTTCAAAGAATTTGAAGAGATTTGGATAAAGTTCCGAAAGGGAAAACCCTCCGATTTTATTTAAACTCCATATACTTATGTATTTTGACGCACTAATTAAGAGTATGATCGTGAAAATTGGCGACTAGTCGATTTTCATGGTGAAACCGTGAGGAAACCAACAAAAATCATGGTTTTTTCCTTTTATCTCAGTCAATACACAAAATTAAAAAAAATATTTCAAACAAAAGTTGTACATCTCATCAATCGATTTTTTAAATTCCTAGAAATTCCACACGAGGAATTTTATCAGCTTTCAGAAAATATCAAAGAATTTTCTAGGTTTGAGAAGAATTACAAAGTGTTTCAAGACATTTTGAAGGACTTCAGGGAATTTCCAAAAATCTCTAATTATTTCGATGTATCTCGAAATTCTTGGGACAAAAAAAAAACCCTGAAAAAAAAGCGTATGAAATTCTTAAATTATTGAAACTCGTAACAAGTATATATCCCGCCCACATATTTACTCGCTCCAGCAACAATTTCGTCCCCAACATGTCAGGAAGGTTGGGTTCGTTAAAAAAATATCCTATTTCTGAAAAAGCTCCCGCCCCATAACTGGGACAACCCAATTCCCCCAAAAAGACAGAATTAGAATGATCTTATCTCAGAAATTGTACAATTTTACAATGAAATTGTATACACAATTGCATATTAGAAACGAAAATGAAATTTGAACCTAGAAAATCGGAGCACAGGAAACTATAAAATTGGAGCATGAATCACAAATGTCTTTTACGATTAAAACGCATTGACTGTTAAATAAGGTCGAAATTATATTAGAATCGAGGTGTAAATTGGCCTTAGACTCGAGTGCCACTTAGTTTTTTTGTATTTTTCTATATTTTCGAAAGAGTGCTTCATCATTAGGAAACGACTTTGCTCTTCTAGCCGGGGAGTGGGGTCCAAAACAGAGTATTTTGACGGGCTGTTACTCACCAAAATTCGCTTAAACAGTGCATTCTCTTTGGGTGGCAGGGGATTGCTGGAGGGCATTTTTGTATAACTACAAAAATAGAGGGCTTTTTACACCCAGTTCACGCTATTTTCACCACAAAACCTCGTGGCCACAAACGAAGAAGTCTATCTCCG
>CAJFCP010026109.1:192258-202948 GCA_904066005.1 Synergus itoensis
TCTGTGTTTGTTTACATGTTTTCGTGAAATGCTGCAACAGGCTTAAATGAAAATTAATTTCAGTTGTTTACGACATTTATATTCTTCATTTTTTTAATTATTAAGTTTCGCTCTACTCTTTTTTTTTTATTAAAAGTCTTGACTGTGGGGTCGTAACACTGATGAAGAAAATATGAACTATGTAAGAAGAAAAAAGTTTCTCGTGCTAAACTCAAATCGGTCTTCCATTTTTGCCTTTTCCAGTTTTTGAGATTTTTGGTGAGGAACGCAATTCTTCGTTTTGTGCAAAAATTATTAACACTAGATAGTTTTTCGCTCTGTATGCATATTTCTATTTAAAAAGTGAATAGCGCTACAGAGCGAGAAAATATATATTTATAATATTTATTCAGTAAAATGAGGAATTTAAAAGGTACTTTCTAAAAATTTGTAATACAAAAAATCTTTTACACCTTATCAGACAAGAAATGAAAAATAGATTCGTATTCAGCACGAAAAACAACTTCAGAAACTTCACCTTCCATTTCATGGATAAATAGCTCATCTTTTTTTGAGCAGTATTTATAAATAAAAAAAAAACATTGTTTCTCCCCCCAGTATAAAATGTAGCTTTTATCTACAAAATAAAATCTTTTGTCCTGTAAAAAGGATACAAAAATGATGTAAGAAAAATGTAACGTTATTACGCCACTGGCAATGGATCGAGGATATCTCTTCTCTTTCTAATAAATTTGTCTCTTACGCGTTCGCTTCGGCCATTCGCTTACTCTCACGAACACAACATTCGACGATATAAAAAAAAGAAAAACGTAACACGATCCTCTTCGAGATATTAAAAACAATACAACGTCTTTATAATATAATTTGATTGTTAGCCTATGCTCCATTAATAAATAACACTAATCATTCTCGTAATTTTAAAACTGTAACAGTTCGCTAAAATTGTCGCAAATCTTGCTCTCTTTCTCTTTCTCTCCTTTATTTTTCTTGCACTCGAATCAGGCCCGCCGGGAATCAAACTATCAATTTTTAATACCGCACACTTAAGGGTGTTGGATCCAAGTTGTAAAATGAATGTAAAAAATCTAAAAAATAGAGATTTTAGAAGATTTAAATATTTCAAAAAAAGGCAATATTTTTAAAAAGATTTAAAGAAGGTTACAAATTTTTAAAATAATTTTCTAAAAATTTCCAACAATTTCTAAATATTTCCAAGATTTAAAAATATTTGAAATTAAACTATGACTCAAAATCTCGGTAATTTGAAGACTCCAATAAAATGAAGAGATATAATTTAGAGACTAGAACTTAAATCCAACAGTCTTAAACCAACCAATCAACTGTATTTCTCAATACTGATTGGTCAGTTTTTCGGAAAACTCCAAATCCAAAATTTCCAGAACCTTTACAATTTTTCTCGAAACTGTCAACGGGCCTGTGGCTCATTCAACCTTAAAATTCGCGACAAAAATCTCTCTTTTCAGAATTGTCAGGTTCAATAAATTAATGATGAAAATACTATAAGTACAAGGTGTTTAGATTGCGGCTAACCCTACTCGAAACGCATGGAATCGTCGCCGATTTTCCCTAATCCGATCGTCTCAAATGGAAGTACAACTTGGCAATAAGTATCTCTAGGCGAAGAAGTTTAATTGCATGAGCATGATACGATTTATTAGCGTATGCTAATAAATATGCTCTGAGATTAATGCCAGTTTGACAGAACCTACAGTGCGATTGGCTCCCAGTATAGACAAACTAGAAGGTTTAGGAACAAGACTCTTGCCTTACTTATTTATACTCGTCTATCTACTAAAACTTCCGGACGATCGGCTCCTATCGATCAGCAGTTTGTATGACTCGGACTGATTGGTCAGTGACTCGCGATTGATCGCTCAGGACTGATCTGCTGGGACTGATCGGCGCGAGAGTCCTGCGAGAGACCTTATCACACGTACGTTTCTTATTGGTTGCACTTTTGATTATTAGAGAGTGTCGTCTAAAGCATTTTTACTATCAACCTAGGCATCCCTGGACGACGGGGTCTGCGTCGTGACATCTACTGAGTATTTTTCGACCCTGGGGGCGCTTGAGCGAGGACACGACGGAAACCTGGCCGCTGATCTCGCGCGATGGCACAGAGATAAACGTTTTAATATATCACAACCAAGATTCAAGTCTGAAAGTAACTGTCGATTCTCCGCCTTTTCCGATTCTTCTCGACATTAGACTCCTGGGGGAGCTGGAACGTTTGGGACCTGGTCGACCTGGCGCGTCCTGGTTACCAGAACAGTTCATGGGCGAGTCTGGATGCTCCGGGTTGCCAAATGTTTGGCTGACCCGGAGCCATGGTTCAATCCTCGTCGTGGTGCCGCGGACTCGCGTCGTAGCCGCCCATGGAGCCCGAATTCTCGGGGGAGAAGTTCATCACGTCTGTGGGCGAGAGGCTGTCCTGGGGGTAGTAGAAGGATGGGTGATCCGAACTAGGACCCGCTCCATTGAGCATCGTCGCTGGAGGCGAGACCGACGGCCTTGCAGATGGACCCGCTCCGGAGTGATGCGAGCTCATGTCAGAGCTCACTGGGGAGAGGAAACCCATCTCCGGACCCCCATCTCGACACCACAACTGCCGCATCTCTTGCCGCCGCTGTCGCATCAGAGATTTATACTCGGAGATCCTCATTTTCTTTCCGTCAACGATACAAGTCCTCTTTGGACGCGGCCTGTACCTATAGTCCGGGTGCTTCTCCATGTGCAATTTCGAGAGTCGAGACTGTTCCTCGTAGTAGGGCTGCTTCTCGGAGTTGGACATCGCTTTCCATCGAGCACCTGAAATTATGGAAATAAGATTTAGAGAGAAGACGATGGTGCTGTTATTTAAAAGATTTATTATAGTGTGCATCACGAAAGAAAGATGCCTATGAAGTTTCAGCTCCAAGAGATAATATTTAGAGATGCTTATCGATTTTTAATACGATATTTTCTCACTCTCTCTCTCCCTTGCATCGTTGCATTATTAATATATCTGAGGATTGTATCTCGTTCTAAAAAAAGTTTTACTTCGAGTTTTCTAGATTGAAATAACATGATTTTCAAAATCGATTTTGGCACCTCTAAATATTATTCTATGTAGCTAAAATTTCCTAAGCATCTCTCTCTCATCAAATCTCACGAAATTATCAAGTGGGACAACGTTTTAAATATTCGAAAATAAGGACCACCCAATTTCAAAAGTGACTTTCTTATTTCTGTACTTTGTCTTCGTTGCCTATCAGATTTTAATGACTTCTTTAGAGTGATAGACTAATGCAGCTGTCTGAAAACAAATCGTAATAAAAGTTTTTATGACTTGTTCCGAGTGATATAGGAATCTGCAGCTGTCTGAAGACCAATCGTAATAAGAATTTGTGACAAATCGTAAGAATCACTTTCTGTGCCAAATCGTAACAATAAATCGATTGATCTTAACAGAACTATTGTGACTCATGAAGAGTATTAAGATTAAGAGAAAAATATCTGCAAGTCTGACGCCAAGTTTAAATCGTATCTGAACTTGTAAATTCAAGATTTTTTTATTTCTCAGGAAATAATTCTTACCCAGTATTTTAGATATGTTAGAATTGTGCATGTCGGGACACGCTTTGAGAATCTTTCTTCGCTCATCTTTGGCCCACACCATGAACGCGTTCATTGGTCGCTTGATATGTGGCTTGTTTTCACCTTCCCTCTTCTGCTGTCTGACCATTTTAGCTGCAAAAGAAAAGAAAATCCACTTTAGTATTGTTAATAGCACGAAAATTCCAAAACTAACAAAGAAAAATATTAATCTTACCTTTTTCCGTTATATCTTCCGGAACCTTGTAACCCGAATCTCGCCACACTGAAAATTAAATCATAAGTTTAAAATTGATTATTTATAAAACACGTATTATTATAAAGAAGAATTGACTCACTATGAGACGCCGTAAGGAAGTCTTGATCATCCTGAGGAGGCTCATCCCGATTAGACGAGTGTTTGGCAGGTCGTTGAGTTTGAGGCGACGGTGGCATTGCGCCCGAACTCGGCGGGAGCCCATAAAGTCCGTGCATTGCGAAGTGCTTTTCTACTGCAGCGGCTGCTGCTTGTGCTACCGAATTGGCTGACTCATCTTTGGACATTTTACCCACTGAAAAATTGAGTCATCCATTTATTATAACCAATACTCTCTCAACTCCACACATTGCTTATAGAAAATTCGCCATGTTTTCCTGCAGATAAATCTCTCATCAGAGTTATGACAGACGGTGCAAAAGTCCACATGTCCAAGTTTGTTTGCTTAAGGCCAGGGAGTTTAGACCGTTCGAATATTTGTAGAAGAACTAGGTCAGTGAGAAACTATTACAATCAGTAATATGAAGATTAACCATAACCCTCTTCGGATTGCGCAATCGAGGGGAGATTGTTGTGATACTGCTTTTCAAAGTTTATAAGGATTGATTTAAACTCAGGCATGGGAAAGGCCTGAGACAACTCTTCCTTCTAGAAGTCGAAAGTTATGAGTCAGAAAAATAAAGATGCACTTACTTGGCGATGAGAGGGAACCTAAATGAGGTGGAAGACCAGCGTAAGGAAGACTCGGAAGGTAGTTTCTTGGCATTGGTAGACCTGGAGGAAATAATTTCGGAGCCGTAGCCGCGAGTGGTTGCTCCTGATGACTACTTCCCGCTCCGTTGGATTGGGTGTCGCTTCCCGGAGATGATGAGGCCGTGGCACCCGATGATTTTGGTTTCGTCAGGTTCAAGGGCGTATCAGGGTCAGGAAGTGAAAGAGGTGCTGGAGTTGCTGCCGTCGAGACGGGCGTTGGTGAGGATTCTTTCTCCATCTGTGTCGTCATCTGGGCTAGATGCGCCGTGGCCCAACTTGGACCATCCCGATGACTGCTGATCATCTATAAAATGCAGATAGAAGGTAATTTTAAATAATTAATTTTTAAAAAAGTGTTGTTATCCCTACAAAGTCAAGAAATACTTACATTAGCAATGGAGTTGATATGCTTGTTTCCGCCGGACGCGGTAGAAGTCGGAGGTGGCATCGACGACGGAACGGGCAGGCCTCTTAGTTGTTCGAAGAGAGGAAGGAACATTAGGGATTGTGGACTTGGCATGTTCAGCTGGCCTTTAGTTAATTGCGCCTGCAGCTCCTGGATGTTGTGCTGCCTCTTCAAGTGCTCTGTTTGTAACCGCTGCATCTCCATTTGCTTCTGCGAGTCGACCGACATGTGAGTGGGATACGTCTAAAAAACGAAAGGCTAATTAGAATGATTCGAGGGTGGAGCTTCAAGTACAATAGATTGTTATGTGGACCTTTAAAAATACTTGGCCTTTTTGTGGGCTCCCTGATTCTGAATTCGGCAAGCTAATTAGAAAAGTTTTTGTCCCGGTATTGTATTGCATATATACATTTTTTTTGTTCACAATATCATTCATGTAAAATTTTTACAATTCTTTAAGTGTGGAGTTAAATATGGAAAGTACAACTAAAAGACCGCGAAGTCCGTGTTGCAGCTAACAATGTACTGTTAACCGGACATGCGTGAAAAATTCATCATCCTCGCGTGGGTTGTTCAACATGAAGCTAAAATTTATAACAAGCTGAAGTTTTAGTATGGTCATATTACAATGCTGATGAAAGCGTGTTTATTTTATTGTTTATTCTCAGTTTTGTTACCTAACTCTCTTCAACTTTGAGATTTCGGAATCTATTTTTGGAATTGATATCAAGTTTTAGAAGTATATAGGGAAGAAGTATATACACTAAGCCTTTGTGGGCTTGCCGACAAAATTACAACTGCAAAGCGTTCGCGGACCATAAAGGCGTTTTTCTGCCTTGCTTTACACAGGATCGTGATAATTTAATGTGGTTAGCATCATTGTGCGTTCCTGTGGCCTGGCTATGATCCAGATATGCTTGAAGTTTAAAGGCTATTTTAGACGATAAGGAAGACGTTTATTCATCTAGCGAGTGCACCAGCTGAGACGTCACGCACGCACGATATTAAATGTAACTACACTCTCCTTTTTCTTTTCTTTCCCACGCGGGCTTGCCTTGCAGTTGCAACAAAGTAGCAAAGACGAGTGTCTCTTAAATCATGATCTAAATTCAGTTCACATGTGACCTATTATTTTAATCTCAATTTTGTGAAATTTTTTATAAGTATCTTTAGTACTGCATCTTTTCCAGGAAGAGAAGACAGGTGCATCATTCAATTTGACCCAGAAAAGACTGTCTTCAGTGGCTCAAGAAGCTGCTACTGCTATCGCATATTCAATTCAAAACTGGGATATCGTTTGACATCCTTATCACTGGGAGAGTAATGGCCAGGTATAGGTTGGTTGGGCGAATGAAAGTTCATTATTCATATGTGAAGCTCAGTTATGCCGATGATACGTATCCATGACAGCTATACCGCCCACTGTGGCTAAATATAAACAGGCGTGGTGCCAGCAAGTTCCATTCACATTCACATCTACAGGCGACGCTGGGGCCCCTCTGCTTCGTAAGTGAGCGCATAAGAATATGAGGAGGTCGTTCTGAATATGCATTCGCGCATTGACGCCAACTGCACCGCCTAAACTTAGCAGCGCAATTACCGAAACATACCTACTACCACCATAATCCCTTCGTCCCATCCTCCACTCTCGTTCGAGCAATCTAGCTCTTATATTTCTTATCCATCTTGCCTATTTCTCTTACTCTAGATGCGAGGACCTGTCACTCCATCATCCAAAAATTTTTTTGTTTTGAAATGACAAGTGGCGCTTGAAAATTTTTAACATTCTTATATTGTATTTCAGGGCTACAGCGGAGAAGGAAGGAAGACTTGTTTTTATTATACCAAAACGTAATATAAAAATTCTAATGGATCAAAATAGAGCTACTCGTAATAGATTTGACTGAAATTTCAATGTTTGGATCCTTGTTTGAAATTCTTTATAGGCAATGTTGATAGTCTTGTCAAATAAGCTTGTAGCGCATTTCAACCGAGACGATATTATTGTTGATATTCTTGTTCCGGGTACAGTTTCGAGTGTCGGAATCGCTATACGTGCCTGCGACATAGTTTTGGAACGAAGTCGCTTATTGTGTCGGGGCTATTTCAGTTTCAAATGTGCCCGCCTGCTTGTCTGTGTCTCCGTTTTGATTGTCAGCGAACGAACAAACAAGTGACTTTTGCTACCAGTAAGACTAGAGGTTCACCGTTCTGATGAAGATTTTAGGTGTCGGAAATGTCTGAGTCGAGTTAGACAATGTCTCGAAATACACGGGCTCATTGTCTTCTCTTCGTCTTCAGTTCCTGGTTCTTCATTTTCTTCTTTTAAGAGAAAAATCGCTCCAAATGATTTATTCTAGAGTATGGTAGCTTATGTAGTAGTAGATTATGGTAGCTGATATTTTTGAAATTCCCGAAATCGCTTGATAATTTTCCCATGACTAATATTTCGTAAGAAAATGCTTTGCCTATAATGAGCGTTGTCTCATAATGTGAGAATGCTTGACAACAAAAAAAGCTTCTTATGAATAGCTTTCGAGCAAGGCGCATGAATAGGAGTCTAGAGTCGATAAAAACTTCTGAAATGAAGCGATAGCGACTCTCTTGATTAATCGTATCAACAATAATATACGTTGTAGCAATATGCTTGTAGAATGAATCGAGAAGAGATTAATTGTTCAAGGCTCTCCATTATTTTAGACAGATACAGTATTCTTCTTAAAAGACGGGAGTCTGGGGCCGAGATTATTACGTGACTCGCGATAAGGCTTTATTCACAATGTAGAGCAATATTGTGATTTTTCAGGGAAAAACTTGCGAGCATTGCCGCGCTTCTCGATTGAACCGATGAACCGCAACGACATCGCAAAATCCATAATCATATATCAGAAGGCGTTCGCACGGAATGAGATCTTGCATACAGATATTTTTGGCTATCTTTATTGGCCTGTGTTTATTATCTATCCGCCTCTAATCCTTTTGATATTCTTGTGAATAAACAATTTGCGGGATTAACCAAAGCGAAAGGCGGTCGCTTCCAGATATTAACTTCACAAGATTTGAATCAGCAAAGTTGAGACTTAAAGCGAATGAAGTGCTTTCGGATGTTGTAGTTTTTAGAAAGCCTTTTTGCGAATTAAATAAAGAAAAGATTTTTTTTATTTTCTTTATAGATCAGTAGATCTGTAGATCAGTACATCAGTACATCAGTGAGCGGGAACGAGAGTCTGTTAAGTTGGCTGCTGGTCGGATATACAAAGGCGACTTTGTTTCCTTTCGAGATCACGTCATCATATGTCTGTCTCTCGATTGTGATAATAACACGAGAACAAACGTTACCGAACCTTTTTCTCCCGGTTGCCTTTTGTCCATTGATATACTCGGTCTACATCCTTCTAACACAATTTGCCACTGTGTCAATCTGGATGGTTTCTATGAGCTAAACGATGACGCAATCTGAACGTACATGTCACTGGAAGATACTTTTGATTCCTCTGTTGATACAAAGTCAATTCCCATCATTCTTATAAATAACTCGAAAGTGTTTCCATCTACATACCGGTTTCAATTTTCTTTCTGCGAACTTATTCGACAGTTAATAGAGAAATAGAGACAGAAAGAATATCCGGAATTGCAGCTGAAACGTGGGAGAGCTGTAATGCAAAAAGATAGGAATCGCACTTTATTGTAATTAATTCAAGTAAATTATTTACAAATAAATTAATGTAAGGGAAAAACATTCTCTGAAAGGAATCCAACTTGAATAAGACGAATTAAGAATATTTCCATGAAAAGAAGAGTCTCGAGAAAATGTGAATGTCCGAGACAAAAAGAAGAGATTATCCGACATGTGCATTAAAAGCATTAAAGGCATTAAAGCTGCTGCGTATGACAGTGGATGAAGCCTCTTAAGGGCGAAGCTCACGTTGATCTTAAGAAATAAGCTGCGACAGCAAGCCGACTGTCAAGAGGATTATTGTCTTCGACTTCTTATCTCAGCCAAGAGTTTTACCAAGATCGTGTGGGGCGAGGCCGCAGCATCCCTAGGGAGCATGGGGGATGTTGGGACGTCCACACCACCCCGTCACCTTCAGGCAACCGACTTCTTGCTCTCCTTTTCTTTTTTTCTCTCTCTCTCTCTCTCTCTCTTCTCTTACGTTTTAGATTTCTTTCTTTTCCCTTCCTTTCCTTGCCCTTCCTTTCCTTTCTTCTTCTTGCTCTTCTTTTATTTCCGTGCTGTCGTCGTACTCGCCTTCTTTCCTTTCAGCGTCCGCTCCTATCACGTCACCCTTTCTGCTCAATCTTCGTGCCTCCAGGGTTGCAGTCTGAATCCCGATGAGAAAATGACAAGAGTGAAAAAATAGAATTCCTTTCAGTAAAATTAACATCTTGAAAGTAAGAAGCTCAAAGGTCTTTTATAGCTTTTGCAGAATGTTGCCTGAGAATTATTTTAATGCAAATTCAAAGCTGAAGATTCTGTTGATCTGTGTTTATAAGTTTATTTTCCATTTCTTGTTACTAAAGCTTCAGATGAAACGAGGCAGAGCGTGAATGAGCTTTTCCAAGGCAGTTTTCATTATTTTCGAATATAAAAGAGTACTTTCTTCTGGTGTGTGATGAAACGTAACTACTGTCGCATAAATGTTCTATATAAGTCATATTACAGGATCAAAATATTTGATTGCATTATAAGTGTTTTCTTGGCTAACATCTTGGACTCTCAAAAAAATGTAAAAATATAAAATTTGTTAAGGGCAAGTGGTAATCTATCACGTCACTATTTACTGATCGTTCTAAATATTTTTTCTCCAGTTTTTTATTTTTAAACTAAATTTTTAACTATTTTTAACTATTTCTCGCTGAAATTTTTGGAAATGACAGGAAATATTTCAATGCACGCGGTTTTCTCGTTAAAATTTGTATTTTTTTTTTAAATACTGTAATTTTAATTAATTTAATTAATTTTTATTGTTCCCGCTTACACTAAAAAGTAAGCGGGAACAAGGCTTTAGTGCCCTGACTAATAACGAAACGAAGGTACTAAAGCCATGTTTCCGCTTACATTAAAAGTTTAAAAAGTAATTAAAATTGCAGTATTTAAGATATTTTTAAAAATGTAGCTTTCCAAAAATTTCTGGGAATTTCGAAAACTTTTTTTCAGTATATTAATCGAATGTCTAGTCATTTTGAAGGATTGAAATGAAATTCCAGTGTTTATTTTGGGCATCGGAAAGAGTTTCAAAAGCCATGATTTTGTAATCCTGAATGTAAAACTTATTCAAGCTTTTCTTTTAATCCCTAAAACTCGTAAATCTACCGATATCTTCTACTATCCCTGAAGATGAACGTCAACATTTATTTAGAAATCCATTAATGTGAAACTTTTGAAAATTATGGTTTTCAAATTACCCAACTTTTCTCCCACAAAAATAAATATTTTGCCCTGAAACTTTGGAAAATGGAAAAGAACATTAAAACGGACCGTTATTGACTCTTTTTATCTTGTATAGTGAAAAAAAGTTTAAATTTGCTAAAATTCGTAATGCATTTGTCACTTTGAGGTTAGGTGCTCTATGCTTTATGAGTGATCAAATTACCCAACTTTTCAGCCACAAAAATATTCATTTTTGTGGCTGAAAAGTTGGGTAATTTGATCACTC
>CAJFCP010026109.1:215069-228700 GCA_904066005.1 Synergus itoensis
GCCAGGGGGAATGTGTCCCGCCAACTTCAGGGGAAATTTTTCCCAGTGTATGAAAAAATGGCTAATCTTGGAGGTTGTTTTCAAGTCAAGATTGAGAAATCAGTTTAGACGGATTTCAGAAACACATATGAGGGAAACAGAACGTGTTTTAAAGTTGGAATTATATTATATTGTTTATATTATACGAGCAGATCAACTTACAACTTCACGTCATTCAAAAAGCAATAAAATTTCGCTGATTCAAATTTAGAGAGCTTGCAGGTATGAAAAAATAATGTATGCGAGATTTTAGGGACATTTTAGTTACATCACTTTTTTTAGAGAGAAATTTCAAGAGGTATCCAGGAATTTTAATGGATTTTGACAATTTTCAAGTGATTTTTACGAAGTTCTAAAGATTTTTAAGATTTTTAATTTGTACCAATTTAAAAAACTCAGAACTTCTTAAAATTTCATGAAATATACCTCGAAATATTTCTAAATCCTTGAAAAATCGATTCAAATTCCTCAAAATCCCATACAGCCGAAATTAAAATTCGTTAGAATCACCATTAAATTGCACGAATCATTTTCACTCGTAAAATCCGTTAAAACTATTAGAAATCTTATCAAATTTCATAAAATCCTTCAAAATTCTCACAGAATCGTTTAAAGATCAGAAAAATCTGTTGGAATCACTTAAAATTATTAGAAATCTCAGAAATATTTTAAACCCCATAAAACTCTTACAAATTGAAATGCCTTAAAATTCTCTTAAAATTCCTAGAAACCTCTTGAAATTTCTCTCTAAAAAAATGGTTCCTCTCTAAAAATGTGTCGAAAAACTCGCATACATTATAGTTTCAAATCTGATTGGCTTTGGAGTGACTTGAAGTTTGTAAGAAGAAAAACAAAATAATCGCTTGAAAAAAATTGCTTGAAATCTCTTGAAAAATTTCTGAATTCTTTTGAAGTCCGCTAAAATTCTCTATAAACCCTATGAACCCTATAAAAATTCCATTAAAAGAATTCTTAATTTCTTATATACAAGAAACTGTGAGAAATGATATAAGCGAAAATAAAATTATATAATTATTATAAAATAAATAAAATATTATATAATAATTATTATATAAATAAATATAATATATAATGTATTATATTATATATTATAATATATAATATAAAAAATATATAATATATAATACGCCAATTTCGTTTCGCTTTTCCCGAAAATAAAACAGTTACATTTTCCGCAAGGATATAAAACGAACAAGTGAAATAACGGGGGACCGGAAGTGCAGGCGGATTTGGAAAGGAAAACGAGAGAAAAGAAATTACTTGCTCGGCGAAGGTCGATGAAGAGAATTTCCGTGCCCGCCATTTTATCGGCTCGCGAAGGAAACACGGACGAGTCTGCAAGGCTAGCGCGCTTCACGTAAATCAGCTGTCGGAAATAGAAGTATATAAGCTTATTTATTATGAATTTTCAAACATTATCTCTCTTTTCAGTTTACAAATCTCCGATGTCTTGCTAATTCTGTTTTTAGCAGCTCTATGCAACTTTAAAATGAGTTTTAAGTTCGGAATTGAAACTCCTGGAAGGGGAATAATAAAAGTTGAAAGGTATAAAAAATCGGTCAATATCATGAAAGAAGATAATTTTAAATTTGAAAAAGATATTAACTTTCAGCTTCTGTCACGCTCAGTGTTATTTCGGCAGCAACTGCCAGACACTTCCGACGGTCCATATTCTGCCGCCTCACATGTTACCGGATGTAGAGCCATAAATACTCACACTTATTCTTTTGTACTGCGACTCTGTCGTAATTCTGACACAAGATTCGGTCGTAAAATTTATCATTCGCATTAGGGGTGCAAAATCACTTCGGGATGGCTGGGTTTTCGGGAAAACCAAAATTTTGCACCAGCCCGGAAACTCGATCGAGGGATATCAGAATGAACATGATTTCAAGATTTTAGAGTTAATTTCTGTGCATAGAAAAAGATGTCAATATATTCAGAATGATTTTGTGGGTTTAAAAAAAAGTTGAAGTGATACTTTTTGGATTTTGAGAAGTTTGAGTAAACAGAAGATCTTCAAAATTGTAAGGAATTTGATCAGTTTTCAGTAAATATTCAAAGATATACTTCAGGTTTCAGAAGGATTAAATTTTTAGAAATTTCTTTTTAATCATAAAAATACCTAAAAATTTTTTTGGAATTTTTTTTAAAATCCTTTATCTCCTAAAATACTTTAATTTCTTTTTAATCTTGGAAGTTCCGTCACGAGTAATACCTCCAAATTCTTTACAATCTTAAAAAATCTGCTAATTCAATTTGCAGACAAATATTCTGCTTTAGTACATTATAGATGACTCCAATTTTACTCTGGCTTTAATATAAAGACCATTTTCCTAAAGAGCCTCGTAATGAAATTGTCGATGGAAATGGCGCTTTTGAAAGACGAAGACAGTGGGAAAGAATGTGCAAGGAGATAGAAGAGAGAGAGAGAGAAATGGGAAGAGGACTGAGGAGCGTAGGTGGAGGGCGGTCTCGTCTTTCTCCTCCTCTCGGGTCGCAGAGGGCGTATAGTAATGTTCGAGCTCGACTTAGCTGAGTTGCTTGAGTGGGGGCCTCTTTCCTTCTCTTCACGACCTATCTAGCCTCTCTCTCTTTCTCTGCCTCTCAGTCTCTGTTGCCTTTTTTCCACCTGTTATCTGAAGCTGTGCCATGCTGCACTGGTACTAGAGATGCGGCATCGCGTTCTTACTGTGCCGTAGAGCGTGCACACTCAAGAATCCCTGCTACATCCGCCTTCTCTCTCTGTCTCTCTCGCCTAACCCCTTCCGCCTCTCTCCTTTCTCTCTTCAACTACGTTGTCTCCTTCTCTGGCCGGTCGATCGCGTGGGCGGCGAACACAGCAGTCTCCCTTGCCTTACCTGCACGGCGCCTCCGGGCGGAGGACAAACCCATGCCTGCACTTACACCTGTCTCCCATTGTCACGCCCAGCCGACGCGACCATCCTTTCTCTTATCGATTTTCGGCTTGAGACAATTTGAAGTTATCCGACGAAAAAAAACATTCTCCCCTGAAGAAGTCTATCATAATATGGTATTTTTTTCTCTCTAAGGCACATAAAGTTCTCGACCAATCACAGACCTCCATTTACAATCGTAAATAAGAAGCGATTGGTCGAAAACCTTATGCCGTATTGATTGGACCATAATTGTGTTTGGCCATAATCTCAATTGACCACAAAATCACAAATTCCAAAACCGGTGTTAGGTGAATACTTATATAGATGGGTAGATAGTAACGCTCCTCAGAAAAAATCTTAAAGAATGCAACCAATTAAAACCCTGCCATTTTTGCAAACCTAAGTCCCTTCTAGTCTTTACTTTAACAGTGTTTTTTAAATTTAGTAACTTATGATAACTTCTGGTGATTTTGTGATTAATTGAGATTATGACCAAATAAAATTATGGAACAATCCATACCTACCTTATGCGTTGAGCATAATGTGTTATGCAAATGTATCACATATTTTGTGAATGGCCCAAAGAATTTGAATAATTTGAATAATAATAATTGAATTTTAATTTAGTTTAATTTAATTTTTTATTTAATTATAATTTGAATTAGCAGTCTTATATTTTACAGAATTACACTGAAGCCCAAATAAACAACTCCAGTTTTTCGGGGGGCAGGGAGCCTCTCGCGAACAGGGATGGGTAAGTAAAATACCTGAGGTAAATTACATGGTTTTCGAAACAGTCTGTGACGTCATTTTCCATGTCTAAAATCATTTATCGATAGAGCATAGAGCATTATCGTTCACGAGTAAGCAAAATTTTGCCATCATAAGCAATTTCGATAAAGTCACTCATAAATATATATTAATTGCACCTATTATTTATAAATTTTCATTATACAAGGTTAGGTTTTACAAGTCCGCCATCTTGGTCATGTTATTTACTGGGTATTTTACCTGTTTTCTACGTAAAATACCTCACTTTTAGGTAAATTACGTAAAAAGGCTCGAGTGTCACTGCTCAACCCTGGCCGTGAGTTCCATAGTAGCGTCTCATCTCTGGTAGCATATAGTACACTCGACTCTCCCAATGATGAACAAATCCAAGCCAGAGACCCTCCCAATGATGAAAAAATTTCTTCTCTCAAATGTCACATCAGTTGCGCATGCGTATTGTGTATAATATAATATTTTTTAGCATTTTAAACTGCGCGCCAATAACAACCAATCAGATGCCGAGTACAATGACTTGCGCAGTGGTATCAAGTGAATATTGCAAAAGATTTTGTTCATCATTGAGAGAGGAATGCGTTCATCATTGGGAGGTTTTCATCTTTGGGAAGTTCATCATTGGGAGAGTCGAGTGTATGGAAATCTAGGAAACGTATCACGGCAACTTCAGACCATGTTCGAAAAAGTCGCTATCTCGGGATTTCAGTGTAGTAATTTTCCTACTTTCAAATGAATGAAATAGTAAGAAAAAGAGGAATCTTTTTAAAAAGGGTGTAAAAAGGTGTCTTCTTTGTTTAAAAAAAAAAAGTGAAGTAAGGGAAAGACGATTACGAAGTCTCTATTGCATGCATTTTCTGTCAATCATTTGTATCCGCATTTAGCCTCTGGAAGGAAATCATCAGTAGACCTTCGAACTCAAGACCCGTGAAGCAGCTTTTGCTTTTTTTTTTAAATTTATTTTCAACTCGCAGGCTTTCCAAAGTATTGTTTTCAATTCCTGCATGCTTCTTATAATCTGAAGTTACCATATATAAGTGCATTCGGGTAATTTCACTGGAAGGCATTTAGCGGGATTTTGCAGCACGTAAATGACCGAAGTAATAACGGTAATATCGCGGAACATTATCTGCACGCATTCGCATTTTTGTGGAAAGAGCTGCACATTTTTTTCATGTTGTTGTTTTTGAGGCTTTTGTACAGTTTGCGGTTGTTTTCTGTCTGCACCATGCAATGCGAAGTAAATCGTATACGATAACGTATAACGAGTTAACGATCTCCAATTCTAAATTTCCATCCTCTTTTTTTCAGACTAATGATCCAAAGGATCCGCAGTTTTAAATAATCGATGGGAAAATGTGCTTAGAATTTCCGCTCTTGTGAAAATTCTTGACGCCATTACTACTATAATGTTTTCGGTTCTTTCCTTTCGCGGATCTTCATCAATGTCAGAGAAGAGACAAGAAAAATAAAAGTGCATCAGTTGAAATATATTATCTTCCTTTATTTCTTTCTTTGGAAATATCTTGTCTCGCATAATATAAGCGGAAGTTGACGAGTTTTAGATGGTTGTCATGAGATTTCCAGCTCGAGATATCCGGTGCTTTTTCGTTGGGACGTTAACTCGCTATGACAGGCAACCTGACGCAGTCGAGATCGCTATACAAGTCCCTAAGCTCAGGAAACATGTCAGTTTCTCGTTTTCTTGTCTTCGGATTTCCACGTGACCGCGATTCTTTACCACGTAATTACATAATCCCCCCACCCTCTTCCCCTTGTATCGCTCCATCTGGTGTACTTTCTTTTATAGTAGCTCGCTGCTTCGATTAGTCTTAATGTTTCAATCCCTAGTCTGATATTAAAAGACCATTGTGCAATAAGAATAACAACCTCGTGATAAAATAGCTTCAGAAGGAAACCTCACTCGTTATTAATATTTTTTGCACAAATGCAATCAATAACTAACAAGATAGTTTCCGTTGAAACTATAACTATATAGCACGCTTTACAATTACAGTAATTTTATTTCAATTTCCAACTAAAAATTATTTTGTTTTCGTCTTAAGTCTTTAACTACAATTGCAGGCTTCGAAAAATCCGTTGAAACCTTTGATTGCTTTTATGACTTGTTGAGAGAATTTTGTGCTCTGAAACCTGAAATTGCAACGTAAAGAGGATTTACTTTTTAATAAAACGGATGTTGGTTACTGCATTTTCAATAAAAGCATCATGTCTATAGGGCCTGTGGGTCACTGCGGGCTTAGCAAATTGGAAACGTATATTTAGTTATCGTAGATCTGTATATGTTATCTCGCCGGTATTATACGATCAAAAGGGATGTGATATTTCAGTCAGTCGTTTCGTCGCACGGCGCTTCTGATGATTCAGTGTTAGGTAACCCCGCGGGATTTAATGCCCGACACTTCCTGTGACATCGTCTTCCCTCTCTTGGCAACGACGTTTCCGAATAAATTTAGACCAATCTATCACATTCTATTCACCCCTTGTTCGATAAAGATTTTCTCTGCCCAATGATCCGAAGACGACAGAATTTTGATCATAACTTTTTCGAGGATTATTCTGTCGATATGATGCAGGTTTTTAAAGTGAGTTCTTACCTTTGATTGTTCCTGCAGCAGCATTTGCTCCCTGTACATTTGAAGTTGCAGAATCATTTCTGATAACTTGCGTTCCTTTTCAACTATATTATCCGAATAAAGGACCCTATGCAGTGCCGCGGTTCCGTCCTGAAGCGAATCCGAGTTTTGCGTTTTTCCGGTTCCGGTTGGCGAGGGTGCGACACTATTTGCTATGCTGCTGCTACTACTGAAAGACGAAAAAAAATCCGGTAAGTCCTATTTGCAAAATTCAATTTTAATATACAGTTTTATATTCAATTTTAAATATATCTGTCTAAGTAAATTTTCTATAATTGCGAAACCAGTTTTTAATTTATGATTCTGTGTTTCTCAAAAAAAGTTAAGATTAGATACCTAAACCAGTTTCCATTATATATTTAAAGAGTCAAACCTGTTGAAAAAAACTCTGCATTGTTCGCTAACAAAACAGGTTTTTAGCATCATGTAATCCACTTCAGAAGCTAAACATGAAAACCTACAACCTCCTTTCTCATCTGGATCATCCACAGTGCAACCTACAACACAAAATGAAACGCTTCCCTTTCAGAGAATTTCAGTTAGCCGACCTCGATTGATTTTATGCGCTTTTTCCGTTGCATAATGAAACCTGTTATCCCCGCATTTCCATCAGCTTCGTCGATAGGTCTTCGACAAGGATTTTTTTTTCATTCTCGGACTGAAAGTGTGTGCCTGTGGGTGTGTTTTAGTTTGCAAACTCGGGCTTGTTCGGACAGGGCCGGGAGTTTCGTGCTTAGTGAATAATAGATGGAGTCGCGGCCGCGCAATCTCGACGAGGCGAGTGTTTGCACCGGTGATAGGCCCCCGGACGCCGTCCCTGGAGCGTCCCTTGCCAGCGTGCCACACCGCTGACCCTCTCCGCACTTCGCTTTAAAGCCATGGCTCTTTTATGCCCCGGAAAACGACCACGAATAAGTGATGCCCTCCATTGTGTGTCCCCAGTACCATCGGTGGCCTTCTCCCATGTTCTTTTACTCTAAAAAGTCCTTCAACGAGCTCGTGAGTTCTTAATCTTCGTATCTAGGCCAGTGTGTGGATCAGCTGTCACAACTTGGACCTGCCTCTACAATTTTCTCATGCAAGGGAGATTATATTGCTCTGGAGGTTATATCGTGCTAGTGCTTGTTACATCTGTATGCTGGATTTCACATTGGAATGAAAGAGGTATGTTTTTTTAACTACTAGATTCGCCGTGATCGATAAATGAAGGAATATACAATAGTGCCGGTAAAAGAGGTTCAAGTAAAATACAGACAGAGAGCATATGTACGACAAACTGCAATTGACAAATTTGTATACCAAATCGTAAGGGTGACAGACAGAAACATATCTTAGAAGAACAATCTGGATGGAATAATCTTAGTGAGAATAATAAACCAAAGGAACTTCATCTCCAACTATATAAATCACATATACTAAATCGTAATGTGTACCAAACCAAATCGTAAAAGTTAAAACCTTTTGGTGAAAAGCAAATCGTAAAAATAACTTTTGCCTTGGAAATACAAATTTAAGAGAAACTGCGAGAAGACAATAGGAACAAGTACCAAAACGTAAAGAGAAACATTGCTAAATCGTAAGAATAATAATGTGTGTAAAGCAGTTAAAGTTTTTTTGGAGAAAACCAAATCGTAAATAAATTTAATCTCTATCTTGAGATAAGTCTTCCGGCGGTCAGATTTTGAATTTTAGTCTGGAAACAAATTTTGTACTCATAAAAATTATAATAAACAAATTTCCACTCGGAGAGAGACAGACCGGAATTTAAAAATGCTCGAGAAATCTTTTCCTCTCGCTTCGAAGATATTTCTTCTCTAGATAGAATGGCTGGTACATGTGTCTTACATTTATCACGCTTCGTGTCCGTTATTAAAGCGCGCATAAAATCGCATTACTCGCGGCAGGGTCGCGGCGAAAAGGAGGCTCGTAGGAAGTGACGAGTACGCCTCATCCTCCCCCTCTTCAACCCCTCTTTAGCCCTTCACCCCCTTCCTCTGGCGGCTGTTTATCTCGCGGCTTGTACGAAGAAAATAAACCCTTCGGCTCTTTACGCGCAATAATAATAACAGAATGAGGCTTTTGTTGGCGCAGGGCTGGTGGGGTCACTGGGCGCGAATAGAGGAGCCGGTAGCCCAGCCATTGATAATATCAGACCAAAGAACCGTGCACAGCCGAAGCCTTTCACATTAAGGATAAGGGGCATTCTTCCACGAGAAAAAATTACGACTTCGTTTCTTAGTAGATACAATGTTTTGCGAGTCGTCCGGCTAATCAGGGATGCATTCAGCTCTCCTGATTCTTTAGCTTGAGAAGAGTTGAGGGTTCTTGTCCATTAGAAGACAAATTTTTCTTCACTGATGATGTCTCCTCGACTTTCAGTCTTATTTACATCATCTACTTTTATACATTTACTTATATTTTAGGGGCACGAACTTCATAAAAACGTGTAATTTTATTTTCCCTGCATTTCCGCGTGGATATTTTCGCCTGGTTTAACATTGTGCTGAAGTTATTTCTTCTATCTTCCAAGGATGACTCTTGAATCTTGATCATTCGATGTTCAACAGTGGGCCAAATCTCTTCGGAAAATTCAGCCAAAAAATGAACGACCGTGCTTATGCACGACATTAGTTTAGCCTACTTTCTGGATTCCGTTCAACTCTCGAGAATCGCTTAGCTGCGGTGAATTATCGCGCTTTACCTTCTAAGAATACCTAACTGCGACCTACTGCAACTAAAACTATGAACCACTCAAAAATGTCCTCTCTATGAAATCAGAAATATATCACCATCAATTTTACAATCTTTTAAAATCGTTTGAAATTCCGAAGAAAGATTTTGAAAAAGTATTGAGCATATATTATGCGAGGGTAAGAGCCTTTAATGTGTGGAATTCGAACGGCATTGTTATATGCAGAGAAATTCTGGCAGATTTAGTGGGTCTGTGATAAATGGTCTGCCGGCCTAAACGGTTCTCCACTTATGCATCATGAATGATTACGACCAAAATTGCCACCTCGGGCACTACAATACGTGTAACGGTTTTATTGCTGCATCGAGATACTTTCAACTGGACATGCGCAATAATTCGTGTTTCTTCCTGCTCGCGAAAGGAATTTGTCAACCATCGTGTCGACAGATTCGTTGGCTTTCATAGCGAGTCTCTCCAGCCACACTTGCCAGAAATTCCACTAAAAACTGGTGGATCCGTTCACAAAGCGAATCTGATCTGAATTCCCGATTGCTTTTGTTCTCGGACCAACTCAGGCTCGTGTTGAAAGCGCTTTGATCTTTTGACGAAAATCGTGTCATTATATAGTCGCAGTATTTCTTGCCAACATGACTGTAATGATGCTTATATTAAGGCTCTAACTTTAAACCCAACTGGAGTTCTGAGCAATTAAATGGGACGAGGTGGATCGCATAGGATATTCCAGTCTAATCATTTCTATCCTCAATTATTATTATTGTTATTATTATTATTAAACAAAATTATAAACTTGATCCAGATGCATGTTTCTGATAATCTTCATCAAACATGAATAATGCTTCCATCCTCCACACATCTTTTAACACATTCCGACTTGTCAGACAAAAAGTTCTGGTAGACTCTATCGCACACGATATCAGGCAGTACAAAGCATCGATTCATGCCCAATCCGCTACCTCCTCCGATTATTATACGAGTGTAGCGATATCGCTCAGAAAAGCAATGCGTAATTCTTTGTGAAAAAAGATACATGAAACATCTGGTTTGTTTGTTCCCTAAAAAAAAAAACAGAAGACTGGTTTATACTTTATACTCCCTAATGGTATTCCGAGTATAAACTTTATTCCGAAAGAATAGCAAATAACCAGTTTCCACTGTACAAAGTCTGAACGATTTATGAAGGTGTAATAATAATTGAAGCTGCTTTGGCTTAATACTCTCTGCACTCTGTAATTACTGCAACTAATAACCGATGCAGATAAGACATTTAATTTTCTCAACCAAACCTTGCGAATCAGATAAGGATTTTCCCCGAGGCGATTCCTTATATAGAACTTCATTTTCTCTCCTTTTCGTTCGTATCTTCCCCATCAAGAAGAATTTATGCTGCCAAATGGATGTCCAGCAGTCTTCGGCATTCTTCGACACTTTTTTTTAAATCCCGCGACTCATTTATATTCGTAGTTATCTTGTGCTCGGCTATTCGATAACAGCATACGGTTTACGGCCTGACTTTGTGGCTTTACGATCCTGCGGTTAACGAACACTTTTAACGCTTACTTAGACGCGAATTTAATAGCAAGTTTCCACATTGGAGATTACATTCGCCTGTGTATCACCTGCCTGAAAGCTGATCCTCTATCCGTGTCCGTAATTGACCCCCACGTTAGGTCTACACCGTATAGTAGTCTAGGGACAACGTGAGAATGAGACTCTAAAATAATCCCTAGCAAAAAGAGCAAAAAACTTCTCTAAGGAACTCATTCTGAGTCCCTTACGACCGTTTAGTACAAAGTTGAATGGTAGGGTACTTTAGTACTTATCATCTGCGTCGCAACATTTTAACATCATAGCCGTAAAATCTCGTATTATGGTGTTTTACCTCTTTTCAAAACTTCAGAAACCTGTCCTGTACTTCTTTCCTAGCTAACAATACTTTGGAACAATGATCGTGGAATTCCACATGGTTATCTCAATATCAACGGGGGTTTATCGAATTTAATTGATATAAATTATAAATCGACATTAATCCACGTATTTTGATATCAATCGATATAGATCGCTGTACAAAATGATATCAATCGATATCAATCGACATATCGATATGTGTCGATACAAATCAATATTTAAATCGATGTCAATCGACATTAATCGATTTAAATTGACAGTCATCAATATAGATCGCTATATAAATCAATATAAATCGATAAATAAAAACTAATCAATGTCAAGCGTAATTAATATTAAAAATCATCATTAATCGATATAAATATACATTAATTGACACAATTCAATGTCACTTGATATTAATCGATATAAGTTGAAGCAAATCAACAATAATCGATATGAGTCACCATGAATTAATACGGATCAAAATCATTTGATATAGGTTGATATTAATCGATAAGAATTGACATTACTCGACATTAATCATCTTAAAAATTGACATTAACAGATATAAATCTATATAAGTCAATATATATCGAAATATATATCGATATAAGTCGATATATGTGTATATGGCGAATGATTTCCACAGAGCACACAAATACGGAATTTTAAAAGAATAATCATTTAAAATTTTTAAAGGATAATTAGTTTGAAAATTTAAAATTATGTTTAGGATTTCTCAACGCGAATGGATATTTTCAAATAAAAATCATCTAATATTGATAAAGGCTAACTAGTTTGGGCTTTTTTAGGTTATGTTTCAGTTTTCTCAACAGAAATAGACATTTTCAAATAAAAATCATCAAATATTAATGATGGCCAACTAATTCGAGCTTTTTGAGGTTATGTTTAGGATTTATCAACGGGAATGGATATTTTCAAACAGAAATCATCAAATATTGATAAAGGCTAAATAGTTTGGGCTTTTTTAGGTTATGTTTGGGTTTTTTGTATATAAATACACAAATAAATCAATATAAATATACATTAATCGATATTAATTGTCGTATTTCGATATAAATCGATATAGATCGCTATAGAAAATGATATAAATCGATGTAAATCAATACATATCGAAATATATCTCAATATAACCCTAATAGCACATTCTGTTCCTGGGACGTTCCTGGACGTTCCTGGAACGTTCCTGGAACATATGAACGTTCCAGGAACGTCCCAGGAACAGAATGTGCTATTAGGGAAGTCGATATTTGTCGATACAAATCAATATAAATCGACAATTGACACAAATCGATTTAAATTCACATTAATCGACGCATTTCGATATCAATCGATATAGATCGCTATATAAATCGATATAGGTCCCTCTGTATCAGAGATAAAAATTGAAAAGTGAAACGGACCTATGTGTGTTGTGACTGGTGGGTGTGGATGACGGTGGGGGTGTCCGCCTGTTGTTGGCGTCGTCTTGTAGACAGAGGGAGCCACTGTTCATTTTGCACGTGAGCCTCTTGAGGACGTCGTCCATCGACCTCTTGCTTCCTGCTGCAGTTTGACCAGTACCGTTGTTATTATTATTATTATTTTGCGTAACTGTATTATTGTTATTGTTGTGATGATGGCTCTGATGATGGGGGTAGTAGGTGTCGTTGAGAAGGGTGGGCGGAGAGCCGCACTCTGAGGAACTGGCTGGCTCCAGGATACCACCTGACGAAGAAGACGTGTTCGTGTGGTGGTGGTGATGATACGTGAGATTCTCGTGGTTCGCGAGAAACAGAAGCCTCTGTCGTTTCGAGGCTGGAGGGGAATTCGGGGAGGGAGATGGCGAGTCCCTCAACTCGGGCTCACTTGTTGTACCCGGGGATGAGCAACCGGATGACTCGCAATCGGGTCTTGGTAGGGGATAACAATCCTCTATTTCGACGGAAGTAACCTCTTCTGGAATCTCACCACCTGCACCCGCCAAAGACGAGGTGGTGTCCTCTTCCTCCTCGCCCGCCACTGTACCCACTCCACCCCCGCCCTCCGATAACTTCGTTGGTGGCGACTTCCTCTTCGAGGACATCCTTAGCCTGGAACAGACAAAAAATTCTACTTAGTCGATTTTCGAGATTTTTCGATATATTATAGACATGTATCGAATCAACTAGAGATTTATCTATATAATTCGATAAATTTATGACAATTCAACCCATTTCGAGATATTTGGATAAATTTTCGAGATATATCGAATAAATTCGAGATTTTTCTATATATTTAGATTTGATCGTAATATTATTTTATAAATATCGAGCTGAATTGATCCACGTCGAGCTTTTTCGATATATTAGCGAGAAATTTTTATATATGATTAATTTCGAACTTTTTCGATTCAATTTCGAGATAAATCAATGTGCATCGAGATTTTTTAATATATTTGCGTTACATTTCAATATGATTCACTGATTCGAGATTTTTTTTATTTATTTTGATTCATCTACGATATTTCGATACATTTGTGATATTTTGATACATTTCGAGATATATCGTAATATTTCGCCGATGTATCGAAATATTTCGATATATCTCGAAATGTATTTTTCGAGTCACCTCGAATGAATTGCGAGGTAT
>CAJFCP010026109.1:243518-254119 GCA_904066005.1 Synergus itoensis
AGGGGATGATTTTGGGGGTGAACCTAGAGGGTTAGGTGAATAAAAATATTTTGGGCTTCTTTGGACATTAAATGGAACCAATTGGGGCGCATGAATATGCCCCAAATTCTATTTTCCCTAAAATATATTTTACCGAAAATCAGTTGATCGAATAGTAATTTGCTATAATTTTTGTATTTCCGAATTATCGTTTGACATATTTTTTATTTTATCGTATTATAATTTGACATAATTTTTATAATAACGAATTATTATTTAGCATAATTTTTATTTTTCCGAATAATCATTTGTCCTAATTTTTATTTTTACGAATAAACATTCGACATAATTTTCATTTTTCCGAACTACTATTTGTCATAATTTTTATAATACCGAATTACTGTTTAGTATAATTTTTATTTTTCCGAATGAGCACCTAACCTAAAATTCCTAAAATGTCGTCCGACAATTTGATTGGCTGATTTGAATTTCGCGATATTATTCAGCCAATCAAATTGTTGGACGCCATTTTAGGAAGAATGAAATTTCTGTTACTTGGGATTTCGGTCAGATGGGGATTATGACAGATGGTGTTTCGGTAAAATGAATTTTAGGTTAGGTGCTGATTCGGAAAAATAAAAATTATGCTAAACAGTAATTCGGTATTATAAAAATTATGACAAATAGCAGTTCGGGAAAATGAAAATTATGTCGAATGGTTATTCGGAAAAATAAAAATTAGAACAAATGATTATTCGGAAAAATAAAAATTATGCTAAATAATAATTCGGTATTATAAAAATTATGTCAAATTATAATTCGATAAAATAAAAAATATGTCAAACGATAATTCGGAAATACTAAATTTATAGCAAATTGCTATTCGATCAACTGATTTTCGGTACAATAAATTTTAGGAAAAATAGAATTTGGGGCATATTCATGCGTCCGCCATTTAATGTTTAAAGAGGCTAAAAACAGTTTCATCAATCTAACCCTCTAGGTAGACCCTCAAAATCAACCCTTAAAAAAATTATTAAAAATTCCCAAACCTTAATTTTTTCTACCAATAACTACATCCAACTTGGACAACGTGTCCACGCATAAAACCTCTCGCTTTTAAAAATTGTTAAAGTCTAATGACGTGGAGAATGTATTTTCTTAAGTAAATTTATTTGGATTTAATCGTTAAAAAATAATCCTCAATTTCTTTGCGTCCGGAACGATTTCAAAGAAGCTTATCTCTATCCCCGGTTAATGATGCCTAACTATTAACCTCCTTCGGCGTAACGTAAATTTTCCTCCTGAGCTTATAATAAAAGAATCTAGCGAGCTCTGGTGACGATAATAATAGTAAATTATATGATCGCGGGTCTTTTTCGATTCATCTATGCTCACGACGATCGTTAAACTCGCATTGTTGTTCTGTTGTAGGTGGAGACGCGTTAAAGTCAAGCGGGCCTTTTACCCCAGTAGATATAAATTATCACCTCCGTGGGCGGATTAGAATCATTACACAATTTTGGAGATCGTCTTTTGTACTTTGAAAACATCTTTCATTGTGTCGTAAAATATAAGTTTTCATCAGATCGCACAATAATGACATTTTTTCCTTGATAATAAATTAAATTTTTAAAATATATTTATTATTTTTTTTTATATATTTACAAGGTGGGTTACGCCCCCCTGCGCGCTTCGTGCGACTGCCAACAATTTAAGATTTTTTAGAATTTTACGGTTTCTAATATTTATATTATTAATAATTATTTAATTAATTAAATTATTAATTATTGACCCCCCTAAATATTAGGGAGTTCAGTAATAATCTATTTTTATTTTAAAATATATTAAAATATTAGAACCAAAATGTATAAAGAGTGATTTTAATTTCATTGATATTAGCTAACCCGAGTAAAAATTTTGCTGTGGCCCCGATCGGGCCCAGATTAGAGAATCTGGCCCCTATCGGGATCAGATCGGGGGATTTCAGATCGGGGATGAAACACACGACCCGACCAGGCCCAGACCTGGCCAAACCTGGCCCGATCGGTGCCAGGCGTTTCATTACCGATCTGGGCCAGGTTTGGAAATTTCTACACGGGAAAGACCAATCACCTGATAAATGGAGGGGTCAATAAGGGCATATGTCACGTGGGGTCTAAGAAGGGCGTAGGTCACGTGGGGGTCAAGAACGGCGGATGTCACAGAGTCGAGGGGGTTAAGAAGGACATATTTCACAAGTTCGTAGGGTGAAGTAAATAAAGTAGTGTCAATAAGGGCGTATGTCACATGGCAGTCAAGAAAGGTGTCTGCCCCATGGGATTTAAGAAGGGCGCATGTTACGTGATGAGGGCGTATGTCACCTAAAGGTCAACAATGGCGTATGTCATGTGGGGCTCAAGAAGGGCGTAGGTTACATAGTGGAGGGGGGTCAAGCAGTCTTCCTCATGGGATTCAAGAAAGGCGTATGTCATGTGGGTTTAAAGAAGGGTGTATGTCGTGTAGGGTTCAAGAAGGGCGTATGTCATATGGGGTTCAAGAAGGACCTATGTAACATAGGGGTCAATAAGGGCGTATGTCACATTGGGGTCAATAAGGGCGTATGTCACATTGGGGTCAATAAGGGTGTATCTTATGTAGGGGTCAAGAAGGGCGTATGCCACGTGGGGGTCAAAAGGGCATATGTCACATATAATACATTATACATTTATTATTTTCTTAGTATATTCATTTTTTAAAAATATTTATTGTTTTTTTAGAGTTAAAAATAATTTCAAGTGAAGTCCGCTCCATTTAGCAGATGGCGCTTCCTTCGATTTTTGTGCGTTTTGTCGATAATAATAGCAGCGATTTCCTGCGGTGAATGGGCTGAAGATATGCGAATAGTACCAGGCGTTAAATCGGACAAGTTAAACAAATGGGTTTCGGGAAAATCTCGAGCTCGATCACGACAATGGAGACACACTACGCATTTAAATTACATCACTAAACTACGCTTTGTTGCGCAAAAAAGACAAAGACGGTTTTTTTCGAAAATTTTTCAAACACAAGAACTTGATCTTGCACTCTCGATTGATTCGTGAGAAAGAGAAAAAAAAAGGAGAGAGAGCAGAAAAAAAGTCGGCGATAGCGGACCGAGAATATCAGCGCAGCGTGTCAATGATAATAAACAAAAAAATCAATATTGTGCAACCGAAAAATTAACAATTACGATAAGAAGTGCGGACATTTCTTCCTTGTTATACCAGTGAATGAAAAAAAAAAAAATTTTTTAAGAAAAAATAAAATTATTTATAATTTTTATTATAAATTACTACTTAGAAGTTCTGAAGCCAACAAATTATTTTTGTAGATAAGCAGGGACAGGCGGAGAGTTTTAGTTATAGGTTCCTGTTACCGACAGTTACCGATAGTTCAATTTTTAAGCTTCGATATTTAGTCCGGACACGAACCATTGGCAATTGCCGACTGCCGGTAAATACCGGTAACCGAAATCTACAACGAATTATCTTGATAGATGAGGATGTATTGATTAACCGATTATCTTTATTGCCAGATTATCATATTCTTTAAAGAAAGGGAGTTCTAATTTCAGATTCCCTTTGCCGACATTTACCGACACTTGAAAACATTTCATGGTTCATGTCCGTGCTAAATTCCAAACTTTCTACATTAAGGATGACGAATTTGATAATTTAATCATTCTGTCTACAATATAAAAGATTCGATATTTAGCACGGACGCGAACCATTGACCGTTACCAACCGTCGATAAATGTCGGTAACCGTAATCTGCAATTTTTTTTAATGGGGAGTGTTTGTTTATATGAAATTATAAAATATATAAAATAATCTATAAAAGAAAAAAATGTTTTCAAATTGCAAAACAAAGGCGTAGAACATTATAAAAGTATAGGAATTCGTTGGAGAAATCAGATAAAGAAATTAATGCAAACTGCTGTTTTTTTTATGGCTAACAAGAATCACAATGTTCATATAATGAAACCGAGAACAATTCCCGATGAGTGTAGCGTAATTAATGCGAATGAAGTACACATTGTCTACTACGCATTATTTTCAGGTCATTATGGTTTTTCCTCAACTTTTGTACAATGCACAATCGACAAGCGACTTTCGCGAGAAAATGCAGTGCTGTCTCTCAAACACGTGCAAGCAAAGAATTTCCTTATCTTCGTTTCTAGTGTCGGGTCAAGGTCAACTCCATGCTTATCTCGTCATCGCATGATTTATTCAAGTTTAAGCAATTTCTTCCATTTTCTATTGTAAATTACGTCGATAATCTCGAATATCATCGATTAGTGAAATTTTAATTTAAAAAAAAAATTTTTTAATTTAACTTTTTTTTTTATTTTTTTAGTTTATCTACTTTTTTTTAAGCTTGTTTGGTGGTTTAGGTGGGTGTCTACTGAGCGGGAATTTAAGGAAATCCGGGAATTGAAAAAAATCCGGGAATTGTCTTTGATTTTATTTTTGACGCGGGAAGTGGATTTCCGGTTTGGAAAAACTTTTTCAAATGAGCAATTTACTCCCTAAACTTGAAACAGTGAAAAATTAGTAAAATTTTACTGACTCCCAGTAAAATTTCAGTAATTCTCAGTGACTCTCTTCTCATGATTACTGAAAATTTCAGTGAGTTTTTAATGATTCTCAGTGGATTTTCACTGAATGAAATCTTGAAAAGAGAATCACAGAAAATCAGTGAAATTCCACTAATTCGTTTAAGAGAATAAATATTTTTACCTGACACTTGAAACTTTTGTTAAATCTTTTGAAATCATTTAAATTATTTTCAAATCATTAAAAAAAAAATTTTGAATCGAGTTAAATCTCTAGTAATTTCTTCTAATCACTTGAATTCTTAGAAATCCTGTAAAATTACTTGAAATCCTTATAAACCCTTCTGAATTTTTTTGAAATCCCTTCAAATTCTTTAAAATCCTTTAAATATTTTTAAATCGGTTTAAATCCCCTGCAATTCTTTAAAATCATTAAAATTCCTTGAAATTTTATTAAATCTCTTGAAAATCCTAAAACTTCTTACAATTCTTAAAAAATCCTTTAAATCTGTTTAACTCCCTGATTAAAAATGTCTTGAAATCTAATAAGAACTTAATTTTCTAATAAGAAAATCCAGAAAGTTTTGAAACCTGTTTCTCACCTATTTTCAATAAAAAAATTACTTTTTCACTTTTTTAAATGAAAATAGGCTCTGTGATGACTGATATTAATTTATTTTTTATGCATTCTTTGCAACTAAACTGCGCTACTTTTTTCCTCCTTAAAATTGAAATTTCTAAAAATTATTAAAAAATAAAAAAATATAGTTTTTCAATAAATTGTAATATTGCAGTGGAGTAATACATATATACATCTAAATTAGATTAAGCAATAGAACAAATCGTATCATGCAAAAGATATAATTTTAATCTAATTGTGCCGCCCAATAATTAATATAAAAAATTTGAGACTCTATTTTATAGATCCGCTGACCTATCACTTGTTACTACATTCTGACATCTATTTCTTGTTCAGATCTATCATTTTAGTCGCATCGTTTATTACTGCCTACACATTTTTATCTGCGAAATGTAGATTCAAGTCTATGTTACATTTATGAAAAAACTGTTGCCGTAGGACAGGGAGATGATGAAATGATCTCAGCTGCCTGGATTTATTATGCTCGGAATATTATCATTTATGTAGCATCAAATTTTTTGAGAGCGGATATAAATATTCAAAACAAAAATTAAAATAAACAGATAATGATTAAAGAGTTAAGCTTAATTTGATAAAACGTAATTAAAAGTTACTTAAGAATGGTATCTATTTTTCTCTTAGTCGCCAAATTCTCCTTATTTTTCTCACTTACAAAAAATGTAAAGCCTAATGATTCTAAGTGATTTTAAAGACTTTTTAAGACATTTAAAAAGATTTCAAATGTTTTTAAGCAACTTTTTAATTATTTCAAAAGAAAAAAATAAAATAATGACAAGACTCAAACATTTTTTTTTCAATCCGTTGAAATCTCTAAAGGGATTTCAAAAGAGTTTATGAATTTTGAAGAGATTTCAGGATATTCCAACTGATTTTGAGGAAATTCGAAAAATTTCTAATGATTTTTAGGAATTTAAAGAGATTTCAAAGGAATTCAAAGATTATTATTATATAGAAAAAAATCTAGATCTGATTTAATAACAATAATTAACTAAGTGAAAATTATATCAGATCATCTTAAGGTAGGTTATATATATCTAAAAAATAAAATTAAGTATAATAAAAAAAATAAAATAGCCCAAAAAATGAATGTTTAAAAAAAATAATAATTTTTTTATTTTTCAACATTATAAGGTCTAAAAATTTAAATAAGTCTTCTACTAATGTACCACTGCAAGAAAAAAATAAAATTCAGGGAAATGAAGAAATAAATTTTATGAAAAAATGAACCATCAGTTTTTATCCAAATGTGTTATTGATTATTATTACTTAATTTATATTTCTGTTAAATTTGTATTGAAAATAAGAGCAATACGTTTTTAAACAATTAAAAATAATCATTAAAGGCATTCAAGAGAATTTAAAGTAATTGAAATAAAAATTTAAAGGACTTCAAGAGAATTCCAGATTTATTCCGAATATTTCATAGATATTCAGACGAATTGAAAGAAATCCAAAGTATTTAAACGAATTCTAATAGATTTTATTGGATTTCGATAACAGGATTTTAGTCTAAAAATTTTCCAAAATTTTGAGGTATTTCAAAGGGTTTTAAGAGAATTCATGCGATTTTGAAAGATTAAGACGAGAATTTAGTAACCTTACGGGATTTCGTAATTAAATTTTTTTTTTATTTATTTATTTCATAAATACGCACGGTGGCCGTCGTTGGAGAAGATCCGCTGTGAACGCGGGTCATCATTCTTTTTTACGGTCACGAGTACTATTTTAAAACAACAGCGAGCGAGGGAGGCAGAGCCGACGAGTCTCTTCCATCAAAAATATTCCGTAAAACGTAAGCCTAAAACTTCTGCGATTAAAAAAATCGACTCGCTAATTCGCATATAAATAAAAAAGATGAAGAATCAAAAGTGTGAAGCATCAAGTGGGAGAAGACATTAATTTTGACCTGGTCCTCGTTCCAGAAGAAGCAGAAACTGATTTCTAAGCGATATTTTTTATAGTTGGGTATAAGAAAAATAGATCTAGAAAGAGCGATGATCTGCAAAGATGAGGAACTGTTGGAGGAGGAAAGTTGACTTAGAACAGAAATAGAAATCGGAAAAAAATTCACAGTGGCAGAATTTAAATTCAGATTTAGTTGAAGAAACAAATTAATTTTATTTCAGACAAAAGAGCAGAAAAGGAGGGGTGAGAGAAAAGTGGGGAAGAAGAATTTTAGCGAATCATTGTTTTCGAATTTTATTGAAGTCGTGGAATTTATTTGAAAGGAATTTTTGCTGATATCTATGTAGGAAAGAAAGAATTCACAGTGAATTCAAAATTTAAGTGGATTTTATGTAAACCTGATTTGAATGACTTGAAGTTGTAAGAAAAAAAAAAACAAAATAATCGCGAGCGTGTTTGTTTTCCCCTCGACCCTTAAAATTTCACGAAAACCTTAGAAATCGATTAAATCCGTTAAAATCTTTTAAAATTCTTAAAAACCTCTTAAAATTTCTCAAAATTTCAAAACATTTAGAATTCCTTAAAATCTCTTAGAATTCTTAAAAGTCTCTTAAAATTACATAAATTCCTATAAAATTTCACAAAATAACCAAAAATCCCTTAAAATTCTCGGAAATCTTTTTAAAATCCTAAAAATCTTTTGAATATCGTAAGAATCACTTAAAAAATCGTCAAATTCCCTTAAAATTCCTAAAAACCTCTTGAAATTCCTCTCTAAAAAAGTGGTTCCTCTCTAAAAATGTCTCGAAAATCTTACATACATTATATGTAGTTTCAAATCTGATTGGCTTTGGAATCACTTGAAGTTGTAAGAAGAAAAACAAAACAATCGCGCGCGTGTTCGTTTGCTAGTTAAAGTAAAAAAAAATATTAAATTAAAAAAAAAAAATAAAAAAACAACTGATTATTGGGTATTTTAGACAGGGGCGGATCCTGACAAGGGCTTTGGGGGGGGCCACGAAATAATTACCCTTCCCCCTCCACCAAGTTTTTGTATTTCTAAGCTGCTTGAAAATTTCAAATCTGGGCTTTTGGGGGGGGGGCAAGAAGCCGTGCCCCCCCCTGGATCCGCCCATGATTTTAGAAGCCAAAAAAAATGAAACCACGAAGCTATTAGAATGAATCCGAACATCGTTATTTAATTTTTAATGTAGGTTATAGTACATAACTACCCAGAATGACGAAAAAAAAATCTAAATGAGGACATATCCAGTTATGTATCCGTAAACAGGTTTGATGGAATGCAGAAAGGGACCAATTTGAGAAACAAGACCAACTGCATCGTGAACCGACCCACCCCAACCCGGCGACACAAAGGGGCCCCAAAAAGAGCTGCCCGAGTACAAAACCGTCATACGATCAGCTTTAGAGACAGTCAAGTGGCTCTGTTAAGCCAGGAATACCGGAGAAGAATTCGTTCAGTGTTCGAGAGGGTCGTAAGGTTACGAGAGGGAGCGACTCTCCTGAAGCCAGGCACAGGGAGAGAGTGAAATCAGGAGTGAAAAAATGAGGGAGGAAGCGAGAAAGAGAGGGTCACTGGGTCAGATTCTAAGCGTGCTCCCTGCTTCTTTTCTCGTTTCCCTCTTCCTTTTTTTTTATATCCCATAATATGTCTTACAACATGATGGATTTGTATATTGGTATCAAGTGGTCACAAAACCTCTAAAATTCGATAAGATCCTATCCAGACTCAAACCCAAAAAACTCAAACCCATTTAAAACCGCTGTCGCACGAATTTTGAAATTTAAACAATATAATTTTTTAATACTGCACAAAAGTCTGTAAACTTTGGTGCATTTAAAAAATTTGATTATTTTTATTAAAAAAATCTGTGACCTTGAAATGTGACTATTGTTTATTATTTTTCTAAGGCTTATATTATATAAATTTTTATTGTATAATTACTTATTTACCTTATTATTCATTTGAATTCTTTGATTTTCAGATTTTTGTGAAAATTGAAAAATAGAATAATCTCAAATTTTAATCATGCAGAGTTAAACTCAAAAATGTATAAAGTATATTAATATTAGTTTTATAGAATATTAAAACAAGTACTTTCAGCGAAATATAAGGAAGCCTATATAGATTTATATAATATTCGGATGTCAATATTAAAATTTTTTTAAAACCCTCACAATTCATTATAGAAATATCTTTAATATTTTAAAATTCTGCAAGTCCCTTTAAAATTACTCATAATTTTTTGGTATTCTTTAAAATTCTTCAAATTGTGCTGAAACTCTTAAATTCTATATCAATGTTAAAAATCCTCAAAAAATAAAGGTTTTCAAATTACACGAAATCCTTTGAAATTCCCAAAAATCAACTGAAATCTCTTAAATTTTGTACGGCAATATTTAAAATTCTTTTTTAAAAAATGTTATCTCTCGATCAAAATTCAGTGAAATGAAAATGGATTTAAAAAGTCTTTTGATAACTGTAAATATATCAAGAAATTTTGTTTGAATTTTATAAATCTTTTGGTAACTTTTACTATTCCTAAAAATCTCTTCAAATAATTGATATTGATAATAATTGATAAATCTCTTCAAATAATAATAAATCTCTTTTAACCTTTAAAATTCCTAAAAAGAATTTTAAAATTCCATAAAATCCCTTAAAATTGATTAAAAACGTTTTTTGATGTTTTAAAATTCCCAAAAAACTATTACTTCAAAGGATTTTAAGAGATTTCGAAAATCTAGAGAATTTTAAGATACATATTGTAAATGATTTTACAAAACTTCAAAGGATTTCAAGAGATTTAAAGGAATTTCAAGGAATTTCGAAAAATTTTGAGATTTTAAATGATTTTACAGAAGTTGAAGCGATTTCAAAAAAATTCAGAAGTTTAGAAGGATTTACAAGAAATTTTACAGGATTTCTAAGAATTCAAGTGACTTTAAGGTATTACTAGTGATTTATCGAAAATGTAAAGTTTTTTTTAAAGGATCTGAAAATAATTCAAAAGATTTCAAGAGATTTCACAAAAGTTGCAAGTGTTAAATAAAAATGATTAGATTGATTATTCGGAAGAGTTTTTACAAACCGGAAATCCACTTCCAGCATCAAAAATAAAATTAAGGACAATTCCTGGGTTATCCTGGATTTTTTTCAATTCTCGGATAATTCCCAAATTTCCTTAAATTTCCACATATATAGCAGACGCCCTGATACTGGTTTATCCCAAAACCAAGGAAATTCTCTTCCCGCATCAAAAATGAAATCAACAATTTAAAAATATCCTACATAATTTTTATATAAAAATGGTTGTACAAAAATTAGACATGCTTTGTCTAATTTTTAATTGTTTTTGTTCAGTAATGTACATGATATTTAAAAAATAATAAAAAAAAAATCCGAAGTGTTTAACCCTTTCAGTCACAGAAGCCTATATATAGGCTACCTGATTTTAT
>CAJFCP010026109.1:264119-280946 GCA_904066005.1 Synergus itoensis
GTGGCCCAACTCTGACAGTGGCCCAACTCTGACGACTTTCCCCTATAGAAATTATATTATAATAAATTGTAATATAATTATTATAATATAATATAATAAAAATTCCTGAAAATCCAAAATGTCATTTTTTAAAATCTTTTATAATCCTTCGAAACTTTTTTAAATTTCCCAAACTCTTTCAAAATCTCTTAAAATTCCTCAAAACTCTAAGTCTAAGAAATTTCGAAACCTTGCTCAGATCGGTGATGAAACGCCCGGCCCGATCGGGCCCCGATCCGGCCAGGTCTGGGCCTGGTCGGGGCGTGTGTTTCATCCCCGGTCTGAAATCCCACGAGCTGGACCCGATCGGGGCCACAGCAAAATTTTTACTCGGGTAATCCGGCTTTAAAGTTTAAAACCGGATAAAATTTAATATTTCTTAAAATTTTTATCAATAAAAATTTATACTCATCCGCTGAAGTCAAGTTTTCAAGCGTGTCCAATTTTCAGATAATTTCTTAAATGGCTTACCTGAAATCAGAAAGAAAAGAAAAAATTAATTACGACACTCACATTGTTGAGAAATTTTGATTAAATTTTTCCCTACTAAATTAGTCGCGACTAAATTATTATAAATTATAATTTTTTATTTTTTTTTTTAAATTCAAATCCTAAAAATCTACATAGGGGATTATTTTCAATTTCATTGGACAAAGTCTTAATTTTTAAGAAATATTTCCTATATTTTCGGAAATAAACAAATATATTCGGAAAAATTTTCAATATTCCTTAGAAAAACTTAAATCCGACATTTTTTGGAAAAAGATAATACAGGAAAAAATTTTCCTGTATTTAGTATGAAAAATTTCGGAAATTTTTTACAGTTCGAAGCCAGCAGCGAGAGTCATTCCGTTGATTTTTAATCACATGACCAGTGATTTATTATCACCAGTTCTGAATTTTAAGATCATGATAATAATATATCATCAGAAATATATATCTTGGAAACGTCTTTATCATCGGAATTAACATTTTAGCAGCGGGATCTTTATCACGGAGACAGGTTGGCAGCGGAAATACTTAGTCTGAAATAGCCACTGGTATGATTTAAATAGCGACATTTCTTCGATATATGGAGTTCCAAGTATTCTTGACCAACTCGTTCTGGTTGTCCGAAGAACTGGAAGACAATAAGTCGAATTAGAAGTGGATCTTTTCCTGTAATACTCATCACTAAGGTGTCCCTTATTTCCCAAGTTGTTTTTTTTTGCATTTGCCCCCTAAATTTTTAGTCTCTGTCATAGAAAAAAATACCAAACCAACATAAGCGTCTAATTTTCATATTAAAATGTGCTTTAATCATGATACATTTCCCATTTAAATAACATGGGATTTTTGCACTTTTTGTATTTCTTTTTCTCTGAAAAAAATACAGCTGCAACAATAAAAAATGTACATTTCGTTAGGAAATTGAACGTCCTACAAAAAAGGTCTCTTGTGTTTTTTTGATAAATTCATCCCTTTAAAAGTTATTCAATGTTAAAGTTGCACGGTGTGTCTGAACGAACCTTAAATGGGGCACGCCTTGCAACTTTAACATGGAATAACTTTTGAAGGGATGAATTTATCAAAAAAACACAAGAGACCTTTTTCGTAGGGCGTTCAATTTCCTAACGAAATATGTATTTTTTATTGCTGTAGCTGTATTTGTTTTAGAGAAAAAAAAAAGTGCAAAAATCCCATGTTATTTAAATGGGAAATGTATCATGATTAAGGTACATGTTAATATGAAAATTAAGTGCTTATATTGGTTTGATATTTTTTTCTATGACAGAAACTAAAAATTTAGGGGGCAAATGCAAAAAAAAAAAACTTGGGAAATAACGGACACCCTAATACTCACTCTCTTGGAAGGCGGGCTGGTTCTTAACGCCTACTGAGTATTCTGGTGGTACGGGCAGTTGATTTTGTATTGCATTACGATGAATGTGAAAATAACTTTGCCAGCTTCGCTGGTATATTCGCCACCCGCTGCGGTGAAATCGTCAAATCGCTGCGTCTGTTCTAACATTTTTGATCAAGTCCCAACAACCCGTTATTGCTGTCTTCTGACCTTTTCTTTTTTTTTTTCGACAAGAGACACGAAACCTATATAATAGTTTCGTTGATAAACTATAATGTAATAAATTCAAATGTATTCCATCTAATGTTTCTCTGATCTAATTACCTCCATTATCTGGAAGTTGTTAATAAAATTCAACTAGAGTTTACTTTTCAATTAAGAAAGTCGAATGAATGTTTATAATTGCAGTTGAATGGAAACTAGGATTTCCATTTTGAGAGTGGACATGGACAACTCTCTTTTTTAGAGCATAAGCATAAAATATAATCGACTACTTAATTCTTATCGCAGTGCATGAATTATTCAAATTAGAAGAAATAATTACTTCATTAAATGCACAGCACACACATTCAATCGGAAAGTTTGTAAACAAGATCTTCTAAAACGAAATCTGTTATTTTAATTAATATATGTATAACTTCTCGAGGGAAAAAGTGTCACAGTTCTCGCTTTAGAAAGCGAAGTCATTTTCTCAATTTTTCGATGTTCCCATGTTTTAAAATTTCAGTTACTCTTTTATAACTGAAAATTCCCGAATCAATAATTACCGATAAATAAATGAAATAAAATAAATAATAAAAAATAAAATTTCTATTTCAGGAATATTTAACTTCGGGAATTTTATAATTTCGGGAATTCGAAATTTTTATAACTTTCAATTTCGGGAATTTTCTATTTAGGAAAATTTATTTTTCGGTAATTTTCAAACGTCTCAAATTGTAAATCATCGAAATTTAAAATTCCGATGATTTACAATTTGAGACATTTGAAAATTTCCGAAAAATAAAATTCCCGACACTGTAAAATTCCCGAATAAATAATTACCGAAAAATAAAATTCCCGGCAATATAAAATTACCCACAATATAAAATTACCGATACCAAAATTTACGACACTAGAAAATTCTCCAAAAGTTTATAAAATTCACGAAATAAAATTTTTTTTTCGGGAATTTTATAAACTGTCAGGAATTTTCTAATGTCGGGAATTTCAAAGTATCGGGAATTTTATATCGTGAACAATTTTATAATGTCGGAAATTTTATTTTTCGAGAATTTTCAGTCGTCCTGATATAATTTAAAATTTCCGAATACCGAAAAATAAAAATTTCTCAAATAGAAAATTATTGAAATTGAAATTTATCGAAATTTTGAATTTCCGAAATTACGAAATTCTCGAAATTATAAAATTTCCAAAATTGAATATTCCCGAAATTAAAAATTCTCGAAATTTTTGGAATCTTTGAAATTATTTCAAATTCCTTCAACTTCCAAGAAGTCTTAAAATTCCTTAAAATACAAGAAATTTTTTCAAATCCCTTGAAATTCCACAAAATTCAATGTAATTTTTTGAAATCGTTTGAAAGCCCTTAAAACCTTTTAAGATATTTGAAAATTCCCCCCAAAAAGCTTAAAATTCTAGAAATTCAATAAAATTTCTTGAAATCTTTTAAATTTTTTAAATCCCTTAAAATTTCAAGAAATTCCTTAAAATTCAATGAAATCTGTGGAAAAGTTGTTAAATTTTATAAAATACTTTAAAATTACAAGAAATTTGATAAAATTTCTGAAAATCTCATGTAATTTTTTTAAATCCGTTACGAATTCCTTAAAATTCCAAAAATTTCATGGAATTCCGATAGTATTTAATATATTGCGACAGTAATCGATATACACTTGTACGCCTCAATAGTATTTGATATATTTTAATAGTAATCGACATATTTCGATATGTTGCAATAATAATCGATTATTTCAATACATTTCGATGTATGTCGTCGTATTTCGATATATTTCAATGTATTCTAGTTGTAATCGATATAATTCGATATATTTTTGTTTAATTTTGAAGACAGGATTTTTAGGACGTTTATTTTTTTCTATAAAATATATTGTGTTCGATATATTTCTATAGTAATCGATTATTTCGATTCATTTCGATATTTCAATATATTTAAACGTATTTCGATAAAGCTTGGTAGCAACAATTATATAGTTCGATATATTTCACTATTATTCAATTTATTTCGATAGTAATCGATACTCTTCAATAGTAATAGATATATTTCGATATATCGCAATAATAATCGATTATTTACATACATTTCGATCTATTTTGATAGTATTAAATGTATTTCGATAGTAATCGATACTCTTCAATAATATTCGATATATTGCAACAATAATCGATAATTCGATAGATTTATACAGAATTCTTTCGAGATATTCCTCGAAATTCCTGCAATACAAGAACATCTCTAAAATTTTACAGAACACATAGGTACTAAAATAATGTTATTAGCATAAATTATTCAAATTAGAGGAAAACAACCTCATTCAATGCAGAAAGTTGATAAACATGATCCCTCTGAATTGAGATCGGTTACACTAATGACTTCTCTCCAGTCCTCCTTTTCGAAAACCTCGCATCAAAACAAATTTTTGCACGATCTCTCTCCATGCATTTTCGGATCTATTTTTGAAAAACGCGTTAGTTCTCCAGAACAAAAGAGTGTGGACGAGATGCGACGGTATTCGAGGGGCAGGTCGACTATGCGGAGGATGTACCCGGAGGGATAATGTTCGAGGATGGAAAGGAGGCCACGAAGGGGGGCCAGGGGTAGTTGGGGGATGATGGGGGTGGAAGAGAAACGGAACGGTTTGTGGAGGACATGAAAGGGATGTGGCGCCGACGCCATTCTCGTCCGTTTCTCTTCGGTTCCGCGAATAGGAAACGATAGCAAGGTGCAGGTTTATTTGAGCACCGATGTGAGTGTGCAACCTTCCTATATCTGTGTGTTCTGTATTGTGCATGCGCTTCTGCACTTACCGAAGGAACACAAGCGTGTGAGTACACATAGAATGTATGAGACGATCGAGGCAACAAGACGCGGGTTTACCCTGGAGGCTTCTCTGCAGCGACCTAGCCATAGCTTACGTTTACGAAACGCTATGTTCTCGTAGATGGAATAGGAGACGAAGGTGACTGACTAACGTCAATAAGAACGTCTTGCAATATGGAGTACAGAGTATTGACTGCCGTTTCCGTTTGCGGAAATATACTGTCTTTAAACTATCATGGATTTTCTGCTATTGTTACTTATTTTTTATTAAGAGCAACTATGATCCCGAGTCGAAATGAGATACGTCCTTATTGACCCCATGTAACATACGTCCTTATTGATCCCCACGTGATATACGTCCTTATATTATTTGGCTCTCATGTCACATACGCCTTTATTGACCCCAATGTCATATACGCCCTTCTCGACTCCCATGGGACGCACGCCCTTCTTGATTCCCATGTGACATACGCCCTTATGCTAAAAGGATTCCAAGAATTATGGAAAATTTCTAATGAAAGGAATTCAAAATTTTTTTGGGGGTTTCAGAATTATGCAAAATAATTAAGAATTTTTAATTTTTGAAATAAGAAGACTTGTAATCTTTTAAATTTCGTAAAATCACATGACATTCATTAATTTTTCCTAAACTTTTATAAAATATCATTATATTCCTTAAAATTAGGCTTAAAATTCTAAGAAATCTTACACTGAAAAAAAAGGATCTTTGAATCAAAGAATATTTCTTTGATTCAAAGAAATGGTCGGTTAGAATATGGCCGAAGAAATATTTCTTTAATTCGAAGAAATATTTTTCTTATATCAAAAGAATATAATTATTAAGACAAAGAAAAGTTTATTTGACAGGATGGAATTATGTGATTTAAGTAGGGTAAACCGGGGCAAAGCCGACCGGTGGGGTAAAGGTGACTTTGCTTATAACGTTGTTATTATTTAACAATTTTAATTCCACTTTGCACAAAATAAATCTATTTCATTGTAGAGATAGTGTTACTTACTTAAATCTTGAAAATTGACGTTATAAAAGAAAAATTATACCGAAAACAGTTTTGACAACGAAAGAATGGAAGATTCGCTGGCAGAAATATAACACTTCTGACGTTAATGTTAATACCTACAGTATGACAATTTGATATTTTGATAGTTGAAACAATATCACATCACGTAATTATAATAATTAAACGTAATTCAAGTCTAAAATACATCAAATCTTGTAAATAATTTAGGCCTCATCACTGGGGTAAAAGCGACCATTTAATAGTTTGTAGGCTAGACACCTTTGCGTGTAGTCTGCAGGCTTGCCAACATTTGGCGACTTTATTTCTCTTGGATCTGAGATTGACGAATAAACACTTGCGTTAAAAAGATAGACCAATAGAAATCAAGGTCAAGTCGACAATTTGGCGACAAATCGCCAATGTTGACAACTCTGGTAGTCTGTCACCAGTAGAATGTCAACAAAAATAAGAGGTTATATCGTATCTGATCGTAGCTATCACTATTTTTATTCAAAATAACTTATTCCTCTTTCTGCATATGTTTAAAGGTAATTTGACAAATACTTTCAATAACATAGAAGCTAATCATTATATTTTGCAATGTTCAAATCTTTTGATTTTCATAAAAAGCTACAGGTCGCCTTTACCCCAAGGTGTGGGGTAAAGCCGACGAAGTACAGCTTGTTAGAAATAACTAAATTATTAAATCATTGTTTTATTTATGTGATTAATGCATAGAGAAATATGATATGTAATAATGTAGGATTCGAAATGAAAAAAAAAATAGATCAGTTCCATATCATATTAACTTTTAAAAAATCATTCACTATTAACTGGTCGGCTTTGCCCCGGTTTACCCTACACATATTTTTTATTCAAAGAGTCAAATTTATTGAACTTAAGAAATATTTCTTCAAGCGTAAAAGTTAGATTCAAGAAATCTAGGCTCCTAGTTTCTAAGAAACCATTTTATTGACTTAAAATACTTCACACTTACAAGCAAAGAAATATTTATTTGGAAATAATTTCTTTGAGTCTATGCCTGAGTTTTTTGTCATATAGTAATATTTAATTGCATTAAGTAATAAAATACTTTAATTCAAAGAAATGTATTTCTTTGAATCCAAAAATCTTTTTTTTCAGTGTATGAAGTTACTTTAAGTTTCGTAAAATCATATAACATATTCCTTAAAATTAATTTAAAATCCTTAAAATATCGTTAAATCTTTAAAAATCACTCAAAATCACAAGAAATCTCATTGAATCTCAATAAATCACTTAAAATTCTTGAAAATCTAATGAAATTTTGTAAAACCTTTTAAATCTCTTAAAGTTCTTAAAATAACTTAAAATTCCACAAAAAACCGTTAAATCTGTTAAAAACTCATGTATAATCTTTTGAAATCTAATAAAATTACTTGAAATTCTATAAAACTCTTGAAAAATGATTCTACATTCTCTAAAATATATTTTGAAAATCAAAAAATTCCAAGAAATTTATTAAAACTTCGCCATTCTCTGAAAGACTTTCAAATTCTAAGAAATTTTTCAAAAGTCCTCAAGACTCCAAAGAAAATTCAATGAAATCCCTTCGTCGAATCTTTGAAAATTCTCAAAAATACCTCCAATGCCCTGAAATCTTTGTAAATCCCTTGAAATCTCTTTGAAATCGTTCAAATTGCCCGAAAAGTGTTCAAACTTTACCTCCAAAACACCCATAAAGAAAACTCATGTTCATGACATTGATATCTTGTATAGGTATATACAGAATAATAACACCTCATTCCAAAGATGACGTTGACCACTAAATCATCAACAACCGGTCTTTTTGCCTCGTTAAACGTTGACTGCAACCTCACAGTTCGATCCAGATGCTTATTAATCACCTGTGGCTTTTTTGCAATTCAGAAAATGAGTTTCCAGCCCGACAAAGTTTCTCTCATTTCTAATACATGTATTAGAGATGAAAGAGTATAAGTGCGTAAGAAGATGAACAAAGATGGCGTGAATAAGATGAAAGGTTTGAGGAACAAGAAGCGGAGTAAATGTTTTGTTCGAATTCTAGAAAATGCTACTCGCTCACGATCTCATCATATAACTCACTGTCTAACTACCATACACTTACCGAACTAATAGTAGGCTAGAGCGACTAATTAGCATACTAACGTTCGAATGGTATCATCAACACCGTTCTTGCGTGTGTCGCCAACATTTTTTTACTGAAGGCCATTCTCGCCGTCACGCACCGTATCTAACTGATCAATTTATGATAGTTTCTTATTTACCTCTTATTTACATCTTACATACACTGTAAGGAAAATGTTCGAAAATTTTTCATACATGTATTGAGAATAAGTTATTATAAATAACCCATACATGTGTTAAAAGATTGTCTGAGAAAACTGTTTGGTTCTATCAACTAAAATTTGGTTGGCTGAACAAAAGAATTTGGTTGCTATACAAAACCAACAAAACATTTTTGTTTAACCAACCAAATTTTTTTGTTGGATCTTTTTGTTGGCCTACACTGTTAAAAATGTTTGCAAAATTAATATACTTTTAATCTACATTTTGTAAAGTCATTTGCATATTCCGTAAATTAAATTTAATATATTACCATATGTTTTAGAATTAATATAAAACCATATTAAAATTAATATAGGGTATATTAATATTAATATAAGATATATTAATATAAGATATATTAATATTAATAGAAAGTATAATATATTAATTTTAATATGGTTGTATATTAATTCTAAAACATAATGGTATATTAAATTTAATTGACGGTATATGCAAATGACTTTACTCATACACTGTTAGAAAAATTCATACAACTTTACACCATTGGTGTACAGTTGTAAACGCCTGGTGTGAAAAATCGGTGTGACTTTTGACAGGAATAGTTAGATATACACTATTCGGTGTGATTTTGATTAAAAAGCCGCACTTATTGGTGTTATGTGCTATATTCACACCAAGTCAGTGCGATGCAACCACACGAAGATGCACGATTGCCGGTCGGTCGGAAAACTTCGGCAGTCTATTTATATCTTCATTCACATTCTTATTGAAATAAAATCAAGAAATAGTGGATTTTAATATTTCGACGATGCGTCGATTTTAAGGTTAGATTTTTCAGGTGGAGATTATTAATATTAATACTATTATATATATTTTTAATGTTAATATTATAATTATATTATAATAGAATAGATTATAATTGTCTTTTATTTCTATTTGGATCCGCAAATTGAAAGAAATTGAAGAAATTGGTTATTCTAATGATTCGAATATTTCGCGCGATTCTTATTTGGTCGCGCAAACATTTCGACAGTCGCCATTTTCATCTATACGCAGTTGAAAGTGCAAACGGTGCAAACATGATGCACGAACTTAGAAAGGTTATGTTCGAAGGCAAAGTGATTTGGATAAAAATTATCTGTGACCAAGTGCCTGCATCGTATGCAGTGGGTATAATACAGGGTAAAGAAGTTGAACAAACTATTGAGGCTTCCAACGGAAAAGTGATAAAAACAGATAAATTACTCGAAAAGTATAGAATCGACAAAAGCACTTTAGAAGAAAATCTTCCCTCTGAAGTAACTGTTTTTGAACATTTTATTTATAAAGTAGAATATAGAATCGGTTTTTTTTATAACGAGAAAAGAAATCTCGTCAGAGTTTCCTGTATTTTACAAAATTTTATCTGTTTTTGTTGCTTCTGGTGTACCGTACGCGACTTGTGAGCTTTATAATACTGTCGAGTATAATGAGTTGTATCTTGGATTCCAAATTGAACCGAAACTACCTCTCATAAATAAAATAATTAAATTGAAAAATCTATCCCACATTTTATCGTATGAATTACATCAACCGTACAATTCTACGGTTTATTATATTATACTAAAATACAAAATAATTTAAATTATATTTTTAATGGAAATATTGTTCTTTTTGAAATATACTTTTTGTAAAAATGTCACATTGTTCGAGGTAAATTATTATTTCTCCGTATATCCTGAAAATCCTTTATTCTTCTCTTCTCATCCTTTATTTTTTTTTCTTATTTTTACATAAGAAAACGATAAAAAAAAATTTAACAATTTTATATACGATTCTACAAATTTATAATATCTACAGCAAATAATATTAATTTCTTCATTAAAACCTAGATACTTCATTAAATCTTGTAACAATGAATATTTATATAAAATTTTTTGCAAAGTTTGTAAAACTAGAAGTTGAAATGGTAAACTCAATGAATTTGATGTGTTCCTTTTTTAAAATTTTTTCTAAAATTATTTTATTTTTAAATACTTCATACAAATTATTATAGTTTCAATTTAGATATTACAAACAATTCTATTTAATTATTTACATTTTATATAATTTGGTACACTGTGAATATTTTATTTTTAATTACCGAAATGACATAATTTATAAGAAGTAATTCGAAATCAAGGGTAAGTTGCAGTGCTCTCAAAGTTGGCTCCCTGTGCACGCAGCACACATTGGCTTCCCGCTGGAGAAATGTTGCCATTGGTCAAAATTTGGCGCGCGATTCAAAATCGAATTGATTTAATTCTATTTGGAATCGCGCGCCAGATTACAGCCAATGGAAGGATTTCTCCAGTGAGAAGTCAACACGCGCTGCGCGCGCCGGGAGCCAACTTTGAGAACACTGGTAAGTAGAATTTTCATTGGCTGGAAATTTCAGCATTATCACACCACTACGGTGTGATAATCTTCTACTCACACTATTCGGTCTTGTTACCACACCGGGGTAGTGTGAGAGTACAACATTCACACCACTTCGGTGTCATAGGTCGCACCGATTTCTAACAGTGTAGTATATTAAATTTTGATCAGTTTTTTTTAACAGTGTAACAAAACTGTTTTTTGGACTAAAAAAATTACTTTTTGACGCTAGGTATTTTTTTAATTAATGAACTGTTTTAGATGAACTCTTTTAAAATATTTTATTAAAATCCCAGAAAAGTATCACATAAGCCAGGGCTGGCAGACACGCGTGCGTAGTCGTGTACCTAATTGGTTTTATTAGGCCAACAAAAAGACCCAACAAAAAAATTTTGTTGGCTCAATAAAATATTTTCTTGGACCAACAAAATAATTTTGTGTTGACAACCAAAATTTGATTGAGGCAACAAAAACTGTACAACAAAATGTTTTTGTTATGATGACTCAATTTTTTTCAGTGTAGAAGTAAGGAAGACAAGGAAGGCGGTATACCAGCTTCTCCGGGGGAGTAGGAATATGAGAGAAAGCTGGTTGAGAGAGGGGGAGGAGAGGGGGAGGGAATGAGAAACAGAAGCAGGAACAGAAGCAGGAGGATGAGGAACAGAAGTAGGAGGATGAGGGGGAGGAGGAAAAGAGGGAGGAGGAGGAGAAGAGGGAGAGTGAGGAGGAGGAACAGAAGCAGAATGAGGAGGGGGAGGAGGGAGAACAAAAGAAGGAGGGGGTATGATGAGTATGAGGAAGATGTGGGGGAGGAGGAGGAGGGTAGGAGGAGTGAGGTGAATCTTTTGCGATCCATTAGACTTCCTTGAAATTCCTTAAATCTTTCCAGATTTCTATAAAAATTCCTATAAATTCCTATAAAAAAGAAATCTGTTGAAATAGTTCAGTTCCTGGCCAGAAATTAATAAATGTTAAAATTCGTTGAAATATCATAAAATTCCTTTCAATTCACTGAAATATATGTAGAACCTTTTGTCAATTTCAGGAAAATAGCCTTCCGGAAACTTCTGGTTTGCCGCGATTTTCCGGGAAGATAGATTCATTTACTGGACCGTATAATTGATGTCAAAATTTAGAACGTCTCCTAAGAATATTCGTTTCCGGTGGCTAAGTAACTGCACTCATAGAACAGGTTCCGATCCAGTTACGGATAATTGAAAGAGTAAAAAATCATGTGCAATACAAATTTCTTGGTAAAAAGTATTTTCGAATTGTCTGTTCGAAAATTCTGTTCGATGCTTCCAATCTTTCAACAATTTGCCCAGAAAAAAAAGATTCTTAGTATTTCTTGGAATTTTCAGAAATCTTTATAAAGTTGAATTTCAATAGAAATGTTAATTTTAATTTTCATATAAAAAATAAGAAATAAAAGTTGTTACAAAAAGTTCATGTAACTGCACCATATATTTGTTTAGTCATCATTAATTAATTTTGTGCACAATGCATATTATTTGTTACATAACAAAGCGTCCCGTTTTGCTCCCTATAAAACGGGGGCAAAATGGGACGAGAAACTTTGTTTCAAAAATGAATTTAAAAAAAGTATAACATGGCATTTTTTCAATGAAAAAAAAATATTATTCAGTAGATTATTAGTTGTTTGAGGTACCTACAGTGTTGAATGCAGAAAAAAATTATTATAGTATGGAAAAAAAAATCTTAAAGCAAAATCGTCCCGTTTTTCCCCACGTTCCCATATCAAACTTTTAAGATATCAGATGCTAAAGGTCAATCATTGTAACTGGAAGTAGAAATACCCGAGCAATGGTCGGACGTACGTCGGCCGACTAAACCCGGGTCTCAGAAACACTGATCCGATATGTGAATGGAAGGCCCGACTTGGGAACCGGAATGGAATTTATTTCAAGCCTCGACCTTTGCGGCTTAAGCGAATCACGATTTTGGCCTGCCTGTTTCTGAAGGTGGTGGAATTCGTTAATATTCGCTCGGGCCGACCCTTGCATTCATTTCTGCATTCACCGCGAACATCCACGAGCCGAATCACTCGTTGCACACGGATACCAGTCTATTCCAGTAGCAGAAAAGAACAATGAGCGTTGCACTCTACGTGCTCCATGTATTGCTTGAGCATCTTCTTCGAGATATGTTGTGTGTCTGTATAGTGGGTGTAGAAGTGCTGAAGAGAGGAGAGGAGTGAGATACAGGGACGTACTAATAAAGGGAGTTGGAAAAATCGGGAAGACCAGGGTGGAAACAAGATTTCCCTTTAAAATTTCCCTTTAGCATTTTACTTTACGATTTCCCTTTTCCATTTTCCTTTATCATTATTTCCTATTTCCATGATTTCCCTTTACCATTTTCCTTTACCATGATTTCCGTTTACTATGACTTCTCTTTCCCATTTACCATTTACCTTTTTCCCTTTACTATCTCCCTTTACCATTTTTCTTTACCATGATTTCCCTTTACTAAGATTTCCCTTTACTACAATTTCCCTTTGCAACGATTTCCCGTTACAATGTGAAGTTGAGATATAAGGATGAGGGAAAAGGGTGAGCTACAAGGTTGAGCTATATACTCCAAATAAAGGAACAGAGCCTATAATCCATACTCTTCATCAAAATTCTTCTTCCCCATCATAAAAAATACTCATGAAGACAATCTCCACATTTTAGAAGATTGGGTCCACACAAAATGTCGATACGAGTCTGGGGTGTAGGGATAGATTGGGCGAGGAAAGGAGTGGGAGGGTAGAAGAAGAGAGAGATTTATGCTTGGCGGCGGCGGTGGCGTCCGGACGTTTTGCTCCCATTTGTGGACGTCGACGTCGTCGTCGGACGCGGTGCAGCAGCAGAAGCACAAGAAGAAGAACAAGAAGAAGAAGAAGACGAAGAATAAGAGGAACCAGGAGAAGAAGAGGACTATGAAGAAGACCACGAAGACGACAACCAAACCGCTTGTGAATGAACATTGGCTCGCGGCGTTTCCGGCGCTCTTTCGTACCCTCTCTCCATCCTTCTCTTCCTCTTTCTCTTTTTCTCTTTCCCTGTTGCTCTTCCTCCTGCCACCTCCGCCGTTCTCTCATGCAACCCCGTGTCCTCTCTTATGAATGAGTCGCCAGTCAAGATGCGTGCATGCGAGCTAACCGTAAGCCGTAAGCGAGCATCTCGTCCATGCCCGGGACGAATTTAGATCACCGAGAAAGAGAGCCGGATAGAGATGCTCTTCTTGAGAAAAAGGAGAGAAAGGAATAGACCAAACAGAGAAAATGTTTTGTCAGCGCGACAATACTCCCGCTTTCATTATTCCAATCCGCTTCTCTAATCTCAAATAAATTCAGGGTGTCTAATAAATTTTGCCCATATGATATTCCTGGATAATTCCCTGGTTGAAATAAAATTATCATACAAAGTATACTCTCTCAATCTGAATTAGTGGAGATTCAGTCACTAATTTAGATTTAGAGAGTAGTGGATTGCGACATGCGTACTCTCTCAATCTGAATTAGTAAGAAATTATCCCATGTAGAAATCGCCCTATTTGTCTCTATGTTCATTAGGGCGGTGGTCAGGTCCTTGCTAGAACAATTGGAATAGTAAGTTCAAGTCAGGACCCTATAATGCACTGTTAGGATTTTCCACTCTTTGTGACTAGAAAAGCTATGCACGTCTAGTTAGGCCCCAATCTTATATTTTAACCAGGTTTTAGTTGGGCCCTGATTCGAATAAATAGAACAAAGAAGTTCTAGTCAAGAACTGTTCGGATCTTAGCCAGTGTCTCCAGATCGTGGGACTTTTCGGCCCCCACTATACGATCCACGAGCTCATGCTTTCTTTCTCTATCAATAGGTTTGTGACTGTTGCTAGAGGGAGGAAGCATGAGCTCGTGGGTCGTGTGGTGGGGACGAAAAATCCCACGATGTGGAGACACTGGTCTTAGCCAGTATGGCTAATTTTACTGAAATATTTCCAAATCTCACCAAAACAAAAAAATCATAATATTAATGATATTAAAACCAGATATCGTCCTCCAAAAAATGTGAATAAGTCCAAGAGAAACACAACTGCGCAAGCGCGCGATATATGGAGGTAAAGCTAGGTAAAGCTGGTTCTGCAAATTCTTTTTAAGTTCTTATTTACAAGTTTATTTAAGATTTGTTACGATGGAGAGAAAACGAAAAATTCAAGATCAAGGACGATTGAGAACCAAAAAATTTAGATTGAATCAAAAATTGAAAAGTGTAAAATAAACGTGAGAAGTAGAAATGGGGAAGATGATGTTGACCATGCTGATGACAGTAGTTAACGAAGTGAGATTATGGATGTTTCTTAATACTCTCAATCCAACAATTCTGAAGGTATGTAATTAGTAAAATTATCTATAACTAATAGAAGTATCCCTATTGAAAAAATCCTCGAGGAAATCCTCGTGTTATTTTCGAATGAGGAAAACACGAGGATTTTTTCAATAGGGGTATATAGGATATTTAGAGATTTTTGTATAATTTGATGGAAATGTAACTGACTTTCAGTCCAACTTGAAGCCGACTTTTCAGCCAAAATCGCACGTGAGTTTCAGCCAAATTTGAAACTAACTTTCAGTCAACCCGAAATTAACTTTCAGCCAAATTTTCGACTGACTTTCAGATGTTTGAAAAAAATAATTTGAAAGAGGATGCTGGAAAAGGACGTGGGAAAAAGTCTGCAAAAGGAGATTGGAAAAGCGATTCTGAAGGTTTTAAAATAGGAGATCGGAAAAGGGGTTAGAAATGTGTTTGGAAAAAGAAGTTTGGGAATGTAAGTTTCAAAAAGAGGTTGTGAAAAAGTATTAGGAAAAATGGTATGAAAGAGTGCTTTGTAAATAGAAGGTTAGAAGAAGAGTCAGAAATAGGTTGAAAAAAGAGGTTTGTGGCAGTAGATTTCAGTAGTGGGTGGAAAAAGTGTTTGGAAAAGTGATTCGGAAAATTTGTTTGAAAAAAGTTGGAAAATCGATTCGAAAGAGGTTTGAAAATATGAGGTCGGAAAAGGGGTTAGAAATGTGTTTGGAAAAAGAAGTTTGAGAATGTAAGTTTCAAAAAGATGTTGTGATGAACATAATATTTGGATTTGAGAGACTGATTCCAAGATTTTGCTTGGCAAAGGCAACTTGGTACCAAGGTACTTGGAGAGAAGGAAAGAGAAAGGAGAAGCGGACATAAGTAGCTTCGTGGATTCCCCTATGCGTTCCCTCGTATTCTTCCTTCTAAACGGCTTTGTTGCTCCCATTATTAATATATCGCAGCCTCGCATGCCAAGAACCGCACGACTATGACCCAAGCGATCTCCCTCCTCGGTAACATCCGCGACGATTATAAATAGTAACCTTTGTCGGACCCTTTTTTTATTCTCACTTCCTCTGTTCCTCACTCTCTCCCTTACTCTCTCACTCTATCCTTTCTCCTCAGGCTATCTCCGTTTCAAGTCAGACACCCTCATCTCACCCCCACTGCCTCTTCATTTGTTTCGAGCAAGAAAGAACTTTATGGTCACCATTATTCACGAGCAGGAATCCGAATTGAGAACACTCATTCTTAGACCGAGACAAAAGACGCTCTAACGCAAACCCATTTGTCCTAAAGTCGTTTTTTTATGGTGGTTTCGAAAAATAACATTGAACAAAATTTTAATGTCGAGAGATTTCAGGAGTTAAAGTAAGAATGGGGTATAAGGTTAAGGTTAACGTAAAAAGTTGAGTTAGAAGGATGAACTGGAAGGTTGAGCTAGAAGGTTGAGCTACCGTTTTGAGCTATAAGATTAAGATATCAAGTCGAGTTATTAGGTTGAGTTACAAGGTTGAGCTTTAAGGTTGAGATTCAAGATAAAGACAAAAAATTGAGTTATAAGGTGGAGGTATAGGGTTGAGTAAAAGGTTGAGTTGGAAGGTTGAACTATAGTTTTGAGATACAAGGTTGAGCTAGAAGGTTGAGCTATAGTTTTGAGCTACAAGGTTAAGAGATAAAGTCGGGTTATTGGGTTCAGTAATAAGGTTGAGAAACAATTTTGAGCTATATTTTAGAGCTATGACGTTAAGATATAAAGTTGAGCAGTGGCGGATTAGCCACGTAGCAAGAGTAGCAAATGCTACGGGCCCCGCGCATAAGA
>CAJFCP010026109.1:285946-299940 GCA_904066005.1 Synergus itoensis
AAAATAGGGGGTTGAGACCAATGAGAATCGAAAGTCGAAAAATAAGGACCACCCTATTGTGCACATTTGTAGGTACATGAGTCGTTTCAATATTTCGTAAAATTTACTTCTACCCTATCAGAGAAAAGTGGTTATGGTTATATTGAAAATAGACTTTTGGAATATTGAAATTTATCTGAAGCCATCACATTTTTTATTCTTCACTTATTTTGGCTGGATTTGAATTAACCGCCCGTACTTTAGAATCGACATTAAAGCACCCAATTGATTTTAAAGAATTTTAACGGTATTTCAAAAGAGCTCAAGAGAGTTTAAAAAATTTCAAGTAATTGAAAAATATTTTTTAAGAATTGCAAGCGATTTAAACCAATTTCAAAAGATTTAAACTATTTAAAGGATTATGAAGAATTTGGAGAATTTTCTAAGTTAATTTTAAAGGATTTTAAGGGATTTAAAAAAATCTAAAGAATTTTAAGAATTTGAAAATGAGTTTTAAAACATTTAAAAGATTTCAAGAGATTTTATATGATTCTAAGGAATTTTAAGAGAATATAAGGGATTAAAAAGGGTTTAAAAGATTTTAAGGAATTTCAAGTAATTTTTAAATAATTCAAAAAGGTTTTAGGATCTGGAAGAAATTTTATAAGATTTCAATGCATTTTTAGTGAATTAAAAGAATGTCAAGCGATTCATTTAAAAGTTATTTAAAAAGATTAACAAAAGTTGAAAGTGTTACAAATAAAAATATTTTAATTGATTATTCGGAAAAATTTTTTCAAACCGAAAATCCATTTCCCACGGTGGAATTTTGTATTTTTTCTAATATAATAATAATAATAATAATAATAATAATAATAATGATAATAATAATAATAATAATAATAATAATAGTAAGAAATAAATAAATAATAATAACTATCAACGACTTGCTAAGAATCATATCAGCGAACATTATGGAATATAAGTTTTTATTAAATTTCGCAATCTTAAATCCTTCTCAAGATTTAATTAAAATTGCTTGAAGTTTTCATGAAGTAAAAACAGTTTCTGTAAGAGTACGATTTTTAAAAAAGATTCTGAGTTTGAAGTTGGTAATAAGTTTTAATTTTTAATTTTATGTATCACGCCTGAGTTCATAAGCACTGACCTTGAACTCAGTTCACGGTGCTAAATTTACTATGGGGTATTTATGCTTGAGTCAAGTAGGCCGGAAGCCACCAAACAGCGGTGGACCAACTTCGCAGGGGAATCTTAAATCTTAGCTGTCGAAATTTTTTTCTTCGCGTGTTTTGTTATAATAAACTTGTAAGAAATATATTTTTGCATTTGGGAAAAATTATCGTAGGAAAAATTAGCGAAATAAATGGTTCATTACAATTTACTAGTTCACATTTTTTATTAAGTAAAAATTATCAGAATGACTTTCTGCCAAACTTGGAACTTAATTTCAGTTGAAATTACGACTGACTTTAAGCCGAACTCGCAGTTGACTTTCAGTCAGGGTGTCTGATTTTCAGTCAAGTTTGTGACTGACTTTCAATCAGCTGAAATTGCAATTGACTTTCGGCCATACTCGAAACTAATTTTCAGCCAAAATTAAGACTGACTTTCCATAAAATTTTCGATCGGCTTTCAGTCAAAGTCGGGACTTAATTTCAGTCGAACTTACTACTGACTTCATACCAAACTCGAGGCTAACTTTCATCCAGATTTTCGACTAATTTTAAGCAACAATTAAGACAGACTTTAAGCCAAATCCGAGACTAACTTTCTGCCAAATTTGTGTCTGAATTTCAGCTAAGCTTGCGACGGACTTTCAGCCAAAGTCGGAACTTAATATCAGTCGAACTTACGACTGACTTTAAGCTGAACTAGCAGTTGACTTTCACTCAACTTTGTCTGACTTTCAGCCAAAGTCGGGACTTAATTTCAGTCTAATTTACTACTGACTTCAAACCAAACCCGAGACTAACTTTCATCCAGATTTGCGGCTGATTTTGAGCCACAATTAAGACTAACTTCTAGCCAAAGTTGGAGCTTAATTTCATTTAAACTTGATACTGATTTTGAATAAAATTTTCGAATAATTTTCGACTTTTATACCTTACGGTATTGAGGTATAGATTTACATGATGTAAAATCTTAAACTACGGACCATATAACCTTTATATTCAATTCGAAACTCGTGTTTCGTTAGTACGTGTCCCTACAATCGAATACTCGTCTCAGCTTTATTCCCCATTGATAACCTTCATCATCCTCGCTATTCATCGTCGTCTTAAACTTTAAATAACGAGACTTGCTGAATGTTATCGGCGATTGTGACGTAGGTGGCATCGAAAGATAGGCTAGCGTCAAAAGCCTGTGGGGTGGTTGCCTATTTAGGGTATGTCATTCGGGACAACCGGGATTCGGGCACGATATCAACGGATTTCACCTTCGTCGACTCTAAGATGCGTTTTTGTCGCATCTCGAATAGAGGAAGAACTTTCCCCATGTTACTTTTCGCCATTCATCGTTGACGAGGTGGTGCGTTTAAGAAAGTCCGCCTTTCTTTCGAGCTTGTCTCCTTTCATCTTTTATATGTTCCGGAAGAAAAAGGGGCCGAAGATATACTGGGAAAATTATGAAAATATACTTTGGTGATGATAAGAGTATTGAGGTAAAATATATTCTATTTTAATCTTTAAGAAGTCTCGCAAAGTATCTCAAGTTTTAAGAAGTCTCCATATAAGTAACTCGAAATCAAGAAATCTCATGAAGTCCCTCAATTATTAGGAAGTCTTCCGAAGTCACTAAGTTTTCAAAAAGCTTCCAGAAGTTTTTCTTCAGAACTCACTCAAATTTTCAAGACGCTTTTAAGTTTCAAGAAGTCTCATGAAATCACCAAAGTTACAAGAATTCTCATGAAACACATCAAGTTCAAAGAAGGCTCATGAAGTGCATCTAGTTTCAAGAAATCTCAGGAAGTCCTTAAAGTTTCAAGAAGTCTAATGAAGTTTCTAAATTTTTAAAGTCTCAATAACTCATTGAATTTTTCAAGAGTTATTAAATTGTAGTCCTTAAAGTTGTAGGAAGTCTGCAGAGTATCAAAAAGTTTCCAAAACTCAGTACAGTTTTCAAGAAGCTTCCAAAAGTCTTTTAACTTTCAAGAAGTCTTCAAAAGTTTCTCAAGATCTAAGAACGAAGTTTCACGAAGAAGTCATGGAACTCTTTAAAAAGTCTCAAGAAGCCACTATACTCTTCAAGAAGTTTAAAAAAGGCACTAAAGGTTTAAGAAGTCTTAAGAAATCCCTGAAATGTTCAAGAAGTCTTAAGAAGTCCCTGAAATGTCCAATAAGTCTTAAGAAGTCCCTGAAATATTCAAGAAGTCTTAAGAAGCCTCTGAAGTCTTCAAGAAGTCTGAGGTATTAAGAGGTCATCGAATCTTTCAAGGAGTCTCAAAAAATTACGAAAGTCTTCTGAAGTCTCCTGAACTGACTGAATTTCCAACAAATCAACAGATTTATAAAATGTAATTATTTTCTAAAAGGGCGAAATCAATTTTCACTTCCTTTTCCGTTTCAGATAAATGTCACTTCACGAATAGAGTTTTCGTTCCACCTGCTTCTCCTCGGATTTGGCCTTGATGAAATTCCGCGAATCACCAACCATATCGGACCGAATGATGGAGAGGGGGTAAGTGAAAAGTGGAGGGAGTGCATCCGCGATGAGAAACGTGTTTGTCAATAGTCCGTTAATGCTCTAAGCCATTAATCATTGCTAGCGCCCGCTCCTGTCAACGCGAGAACCGAAAGCAACCCCTACTTCTCAGCATTGAAGAAAAGACATCAAGAGGGGTTGAGAAGAGGGGGGGGGGCAATTGCCGACTCGACGAAACCACCCTGCGATTTTTTTTCCTGCTAATCAAAGTATTTTTTGTAAAAATGGACCTTTTTTATTAAATTCGATTAAAAAATTCAAGATGGCATAAATCCCGTAATTTTGGAAATTAAAAATTTTAAATCGGAAGACATTTTGCACTATTATAATTAATCTAAGTCCTAAAATTAATCTAAATCTCAAATTTAGATTAATTTTGAGAAACTTTTATTTAGAATCAATAATATTATAAATAATAATTAGTCATTTATTCATTTTAATTTTTTGTGATTTCATGATAAAAATGACCAGGAAGGGAGATTTAACCGGGCCCTACCCGGAATTGGTAGATATTTCAATTCGATTGAATCCGGCCTAATCCGAAGTCGTTGATTATTTTTATCTGACTGAATCTGACCTTATTGGACTTAATACGAATATAATGGAAATTTCAATACGGATGAATCCGACCTTTTCCGAGATGTTTAGATATTTTATTCCGCCTTTATCCGAAATTGATATTCATTTTATTCTATCCTTATCCAAGTTGGTGGGCATTTCAATCCAATTGAATCAGTCCTTATCCGCTTTAATCCGTAGTTCTTGGATATTTTAATCCGACTTAATTGGGCCTTATAAAAGTTTTTGGAGATTTCAATCAGACTCAAATTTGATTGAAAGTCAGTCAAAAATTAAGACTGAAATTCAGTCTCAAAGGCTGAAAATCAGTGACTATCAGACTGAAATTCAGTATCAAATTTGTCTGAAAATCAGTGACTAATCAGACTGAAAGTCAGTCTCAAATTTGACTGAAAGTAAGTCACAAATTCGGATGAAAGTCAGCCTAATCCCCTGCCCCAAAAAAAAACATTTCCATCATAAAAGGAATTCTTTCCAATGTTAACCAAGTAATATTATCAACATCCTAACATTTTTCCGAATCACTAGGATGAATCGTGGTTGTTGTCGAGGAGTGGGGAGGATTGTGGAGGGGTGGGGAGTGGAGGGGGTACTTAGAGAACGAATAGAGAGTACAGATACAGACTGCTTCGAGAGGATAAAGCGACTATCTGCGGCAGGCCTGGAATTCCAGTATTCACGTCCCTTGCAACTGGAATGGATGCTTTTCATATTATATGAATGTGGGGGGGAGAGGAGTTGCAAGGGGTTATAGGTAGTTATCCGTCCATGGAGGTCTATATTGAAATTCGACGGGCCAACCATATAGAGATCATCGTCTTTTTTTTGTTGCGATCCACTTTGGCATTTGATTGGATTACGTTAGCCGCGCGGCCCATAGAGCGCGCTGCTCCATATAATGCATACGTTTGTTCGTGTGTTGCGACGTGCATCTCGAAGAGAGAGAAAATACTCTATGTCGTGTTAGAGAGTTCGCTGTGGATGTGCCAATGCGATGGAGCTTTTTTTCTCTCTAGAGAGGAGCTTGCAGCTTACACAGAGGATTCGAGAAGCGAGTCTTTCATGTCTCTACCTCATCCCCTCCCCCCACCTCAAACCCACCCACTACAACTACACAACGTTCCCTTTTTCCCTTTTCCATGTCTTTATTTTTTTTTCCTTTCTTCCCTTTCTCTCTACAAAATGTTTGCTTTCTGCGTTTTTTTTTATCCTTTTTTTTTTATTACTGGCAATCAATCTTTTCATTTTGCTCGAAGAGTATTAGAAATTGATATTTTTTCGCTCTGTAACGGTGCTCATTTTACAAATAGATGTAATTTTATTATGATCTCTCTATATTATAAAAAGATCTCGTCGCCGCCGCTGTGTCAAGAATCCATCACTTCATGGGGTAACGTGACTCCCTCGATCACATGACCCCTATGACTATATGCCCTTCTTGACCCCCACGTAAAATACGCCCTTGTTGACCTCTATGTAATATACGCCCTTATTGACCTCTGGATCACGTGACTCCACGACGATACGCCCTTTTTACCCCTATATCACGTGACCCAATGGCGATACTCCCTTTTTGACCCTCTCGATCACGTGACCTCCATAACGATGTGTCCTTCTAGACTTCCACCTATCGCATTAATTCTTGTAAATTCAAATCGACGTTAAGGGCATGTGTTACTTACCATATGAGCAAATTTAGATAAACCCGTTTTTTTTCTACAATTTTTACTTTTTCAAAAAAATAATAGTGGACATCCGTCAAGAACACGAACACGGATGGATGACCACTATTTTTTTAAAAAAGTAAAAATGATGGGAAAAAAACGGGTTTATCTAAATTTGATAGCAAATTTAAATAAACCCATTTTTTTCTACAATTTTTACTTTTTCAGAAAAATAATAGTGGACATCCGTCCGTGTTCGCGTTATTGCGATATGGATGCTGTCCATCACTATTATTTTTTTGAAAAAGTAAAAATTGTGGAAAAAAACGGGTTTATCTCAATTTGCTCATATGGTAAGTAACACATGCCCTTAATTATTTTGACTTTTTAAAAATTCTTTTCTATTCCTTTTCATTGTACATTTTTCTGAAAGCAATATAATAAGATAAAATAAAAATATAATTATTTTCAGGACCTGTACGCGGGGTAAAGATATTCACGTGTGCGAGAGCCACAGGGAGCGAGTGCCTTTTCTTTATCCTCTGAGAAATAAAGGTAGGGGAGAGATTGTATAGTGTACACAAAGCGGGTCTTGTTTAGGGTCTGCAAAGAGAGGATCCGTAGTGCGTGGGCGTATACGTTACTGTCGATGCGATACTTTGTAATTAGTGCGTGTGTGGGTGTTCGTCTGTGCAACCGGGTATATGAATGCTTTTCGCTATGATATCGAACCTCTGTGATCTTCAAGAGTCTTGTGGCAAATGAACACCACGACCACAGTCGCTTTTACCTTCTTCATCAGAAGAAAATACTCGAATAATAACTCTCTTAAAATCCCTTAAAATCCTTAGAGAATTTTTAAAAATCATAAAAATTCATTTAAAGATGTGACTCACTTTGAGATATCTATTTTAATCGATTTTAAAGAACCTTATTCATCATAATCACAACCTCTTTTTTATATGACAGGATAAATCAGAACACACGATGAGATCACGAAAATTGAAATTGGGAGCAATTTTCCGCTGGAGTTCGAGGTGGAGGAATGGGCTTTATTTCTGCCGAAAGTCGAAGACAGACGGGAAAATGGTAAATCATTCCTATAGAAAGGATAATAATAATAATCATAATAATTCTCTTCTCCTTTCAGGATGTCTGTTCGGTGCAGCCTTTTCATCGAGATATGAATGGGTCGAACGAGTTGAGCCATATCCTCTTCCAGGTTCCCTTTCCCCCTCTCCACCTCCCCCCACCGCTCGACACTCGGCACCCACGCCCCCCTCCTTCAACCCTCTTTCGACAAGGAACACCCGACTGTATCCTGCAATTCCTGCAACCGATTGTACGCTGACACTCATAAGGAGTGAAAAGTAGTAAGTGCCCAGGTTGTTGTCGACGTGAGGCGGGGGGAGGGCAGGTGTTATCATGAAATTAGCGGAAACGAACGGGCAACGGATTTCATACGTACACTAATGTTCAACGATCCCTCCCTAGGGATCTCGTGACCTTGCAGCTGGTGGGAGGGCTTAAGGGTCTCTACGGGCTGCCACTTTGGGATCTGCGAACCAGAAGAACTGGGCTGCGAGGCCCACGGACTCTGGGGAACAGAGAGGTTGGTAGTCCGTGGGATCTGAACAAAGGAGCGATCCTTCTGGAAGGAATCGGCCACACCTGTCAGAATAGTGAGGGCGCGAGTCCTCTGGCCCCCAAACTAAGATGTGACCAACCGTGTCGAGGGTTGAATGGCACCAGGGTTACCAAAATCCGCCCCTATCGCCGGCGAGGGGGAGCTGTCTTGGACAGGAGCCTGCTCGCTAGTGATGGGGACGGGGGTGTCTCTAACGGTGGATTCAGGAAACCAGGCCGAATCCCGTATTCTATTAGGCCTCATCCATGTATGCGGGGCTCTGCATGGATGGAATATTGTTTCTCTAGCTGTTCGTGGGATTCATATGGTCCATAAAAATAAAAATAAAAAATTGAAGAAACCTGAAGACTCCATAACGGAGCGTTCAGGGGAGGGGCCTGTTCCAGGGCCCTCAAACCAGGGGGGCCCTCTTAGGAGGGCTCTGCTAAAGGGCTCTCAGTTGCAAAAAATACGCTAGGAGGGGGCTCTTTAGAGGGCTCCCTCCGGGCGGTTGATGATGTGGGGCAGCGCCTCACGGACCTCTCCTTTAAGCGGAAGGGGCCGTGTGGTGCAGAGAAGAGGCGGCGCCAAAGGTAGCAGCTTCTTCTTGCCCAGTCATCAGAAGGGAACCAAGGCACTCCAAAGGAGGCCTAGGTTACCGGAAAAAGGAAGAAAGGTTCTCAGGACACTCCTTCGGACAGGGCGGCCAAGAGGCACAGGGCTCCTGATGCCCGGCGCCTCTCTTATGCCCAGGTGGCCGATAGTGCGCTGACGAGGGTGATCGTCGCGGTGGGCTACCCAGAGGTCTGTTTGACTTCGAGGGAGTTGGACGGGCTGAGGGTGGAAATCACGAAAGCGATTGACGTAATGCACCGAGAGGGGAGGGCGCCTAGGCTGGACGAGACCTTCCTTAGGGCGGGGGCCATCGTGGTGCGGCTGGTAGACACCTGGATGAGCGAGTGGTTCGGGACAAGGGCCCCCAGCTTCAGGCTCGCAGAGGGCCTGGAAACCAGGATTCATAGGCTGGAGGTACTGCAGAGGTACGTCAGGGTAACCGTCCGGATCCCGGGGGAACCCGAGGTTTCGGCGGTGGTCCTGAGGTGCCTCGGGTTCCAGAATCCGGTCCTGATAACTGAGGGCTGGAGGGTCTATGTGGTGAATAAGGGGAAGGAGACCCAGGTTGCGGGGGCAAGCTGGGTCCTTGTAGTAGGTGTCCTAGAGGGGGCTGTTGAGGCTGTCAAGGCCCTAAATTACAGGCCCTATCTGGAAGCAGGCAGGGTCGCATTAAGCTGAACCAGCAGGACCTCGAAAGAGGCCCTGCACAGAAAGGGGATGCCCCGGAGTATTCTTTTCAATGGCTAGTTCGGACATCCCATTTATACAGATTAATTTGCATCGTAGAAAAGGCACGGGCGTCAATGAGAGGGGCAGGGTTCTATTGGAATATCTAGCGAGCACGGATCCGGAGATTTTAAATCGAGGTAATGTTATGTTCCCACCTTCCAGACCAAAAGCAGGAAGGAGGTTCTTGACGTGACGCTTTGTTCAGGGGGACTAGTGGATAAGGTAAGAGGTTGGAAAGTGTCTGCTGAGGAGTTGCTCTCAGACCATAAACAGCTTATCTTTCGACTGACCCTCAGATCAGGAAACCGGAGGTACAGCTGAAGAGAAATCCCAGATACACTAAGTGGGAGGCCTTCAGAGAGGAACTCCGAGGTAGGCTTGGGGACTTTCCCACAAAATATGGGACGACTGATGAGCTGGAGCTGGCTGCAGATTCTCTGCAGAGAGCCCTAATCACAGCGTTCGAGAACAATTGTCCAATTGTTGCGGTGGGCACTGGCCGAGGGGCACAATGGTGGAATAAACACCTGGAGGCCCTTCGGACAGTGGCTAGGAGACTGTACAATAGGGCTTTTAAAACCAAGTTGATCTCGGACTGGGACCGATATAGAGAGGCCCGGAAGGAATATAAGAACATGATCAACAAATACAAGCGGGAAGGTTGGAGGGAGTTCTGTGAGGGATCGAACAACATTCCCAGGACGACCCTCCTACATAAGATCCTTGCAAAAAATCCAGAAGCTCGCCTAGGGCCGAGAAGGCTGGAAACGGGTGAGCTTGCTGAGAATGAGGAGGATTGTCTGAGGCGTCTGATGGAGGTGCACTTCCCGGGCGTTCAGATTGTCCCAACGGACCAGGAGGACGTGTACCAGGTAGACCCGGTTAGAAGGACAGACTGAGATTCGCGTCCGACATAGTGTCGGTTAAGAAGGTTGATTGGACTTTAAGGATCTTTCAACCTTACAAATCACCGGGGGCGGATGGAGTATACCCAGCTCTTCTACAAGAAGGGCTGGAGGAACTGCGACTGCTCCTGACGAAAGTATTCAGGGCTAGCATAGCGCTGAGGCACGTGCCAATGGCATGAAGGGGCAGCAGAGTGGTCTTCCTGCCCAAACCGGGAAGGGAGGGCTACACTGCTGCCAAGAACTTCAGACCGGTCAGCTTGACATCCTTCATTTTGAAGACAGTGGAAAAGCTGGTCGAGAGGTACATCCGAGATCGAGTGTTACCAGGAAGACCACTACACAGTGGTCAACATGCCTTCCAGGCAGGTTGCTCGGTCGACACGGCCCTTCATGAGGCTGTTGGAAGAATTGAGCGGCAATTAGAGGAAGGCGGGTATGTGGTAGGCATCTTCTTGGATACAGAAGGGGCCTTCAGCAAAACTTCCCCGGAAGTTATATGCAGAGAGGCTCTGAAATGCGGCGTGCCGGGACAGCTTACTGACTGGATCCGAAGCATGCTGCGGTACAGGCGCCTCTCGACGGAATGGGGAGGCAGTAGGATCGGAGGAATAACATCCAGGGGCTGCCCACAGGGGGGGGGTCCTGTCGCCCCTCATGTGGTGCTTGGTCGTGGATGGGCTTCTCCGAAATTTGAATGAGGAGGGCTTTTATGCCCAAGGGTATGCGGATTGAATCGTATTCAGTCGGATATGAAATTTTGAATTGATTTCGGCTTATGTCGAGTTCAATCCGATAGGAATTTTTTTGACGAACTTCATAGACATTTTAAAAATGTCTAAACACTATTTCAAAGTTTCTAAAAGAACAGTGTTAATCCTCACAGAAGAATATTGAATATAATAAAATGGTTGAAGACACTCATTTAATTAATTATAATCTCATTAAAGTCGAATTATATCTCGTGACGAGAGGTTCATTGAATTAAAATTTTTTTCTTGTTTAGACGTCAATCAGAACAAATTGTTGTGAGGGAACAATACGAGAAGGTTGCAGCACAGCTCAGAAGAAATTCCTTGTCATCGCGAGTAGCTTCCACCGCTCACGTCGCAGTCCGCGTGTCTCATTTGGTTAAGAATAACATCGTCAATCCGTCGCACGGCATACAATAATAAGTGGCTTCCCAATTTATAGTTTCAGCCTTTGTTCGCGTCCATTGCGCAACAAGATGTCGAAAGAATAGCAGACTTAAGACCTAGCGAGAAAAGAGATCAGAGCCGCTTTAGTGTCAACAATAACAACACGTCTCTACCTTGTAGTAATTTGTAGAAAAATAGATCTTGAGTCGAGAACAGAATAACAAGGAGAAACACGGTAATAAGAGACTTGTCTGACATAAGATACACGAGAGAAATAAACTACGAATTTTAACTCTTCGAGTCGGATTGGATCCATGTTACAGATTTGTTTTATAATTTCGGATTCAATCGGATTGAAATTTTTGACTACTTCGAGTAAGGTCAGATTCAGGACTGAAATTTTCAACGATTTTGATATAACTCGAAAAAAGTCCGATTCAATCGGATTGAAATATACACCAGATTAGGATAGTGCCCTATTAAACCAGATTAAAATATCAACAATCTTCGAATAAGATTCGATTAAATCAAATTGAAATTTCCAACGATTTAGAATTAACTCGAATAAATTCGGATTCAATAGAATTGAAAGGTCCAAAAATTCGCATAAGTCCGGACTAAAATGTCTAAGATTGGATTAAATCGCATTAGAATTTCTAGCGATTTCGGAATAAGACAGATAAGGCCGGATTTAGTTGGATTAATCTAATTTCAGATTAGAATGGATTCAATCTAATCGAAATGTCCACCAAGTTCGGATAAGGTCCGATTAAATTAGATTTAAATTTTTGACGACTTCGCATTTAATCCGATAAAGTCGGATTGAGACGTCCACCAACTTCTGCTAAGGCCCAATTAACTCGAATTGAAATTTTCAATGACTTTGGAATAAGACGGATAAGATCGTATTCAGTCCGATTGAAATGTCCACCAACTTTGAATGAGTTATATTAAGTTAGATTCAATTAAATTGAAATATTTAACGACTTCCAATTATGTCGGATTCCGGAGGATCCGAATAAGGTCGTATTCAGTTGAACTTGAATATTCACAATCTTCGGATACGGCCAGATTAAGTCGGATTGAAATTTACAGCAACTACAGATGAAATCGGATAAGATCGGATTCATTCTGATATTAATTTGCATCGATATCGAATAGACCCTATTTTTAATTAAATGTTTATAGTTTCGTTAAACAAAAATAAAGTAAGGGTATTACTATTATTATGATGACAGTATTGGGCTACAAAAATGGAAGATAAGATACAGCGTTAAGGGGGAGTGGAACAGCACCCTTAATTTGTCAAGACCTTGTCAGCAGGCTATAATAACACGACGTAAGATGGAAAGAAAGACGTAAGAAAGATGCTGTGAGACGACGCCGATGAGGTATTCCAGTCACGGGGTGGCATCGGTGGCACTGGCAGAAACGAAAGGGGCGGGGGTTGGTCTCAGCAAAGACGTCGTTATGGGGGACGAGGTATCTCATCTCCTGGCCGGCCCTGCTATCATGTCATAAAAATAATCAGCTCCATCCAATGAAGCCCGGACTACTTTGATCTCGCGCATTTGTTTCTTTCAGTTTCCTTGCGCATTTTTTAAAAGCTTTCCTCAAATTGAGGAAAGTTTCGGAAGATGGATGGAAAAGAGGACTCGAGTTAATGATATTATTAAAATTAAAGGGGAATTATTTTTTAAAATATTGTTTTGTGTTATAGAATATTGACTGTTAATAAATTAAGGCTTTTGACTACAAACAATATAGAATATTGACCATTCACCACCGGTAAATTCAGACTTTTTGATTACTAACTTGATTATTCCCTATTTATTAATAAATTAAGATCTTTGACTGTTGACTTGACTATTGACTATTGACTATTGACTATTGAGTTTGACTACCGACAATGACTAATGAACTTGACTATTGACTTTGACTATTGACTATTGACCTTGACTATTGAATTTGACTACTCACTGTTAACAAATTAAGATATTGGTCTTCGGATTGACTGTTGACTACACATTTACAAATTAAGATTCTGGAATATTGAATACTGAACATCGTTGACTTAAGATTTATGACTGTTGATTATTGATAAATTAATATTTTTTACAGATAACTATTTACTTTGAATACAGAATTTGACTTTGACTTTTCTATTGACTTTGACTATTAACTATGATTATCACTATTAACTTTGACTACTGACTTTGTCTTTGACTTTTGACTATTGACAACCTACTTTTAATTTTACCAGTCAGTGATAATATAGACTAATCTTCTTGGAAGTAAATTTTGACTACCACAACAAGAATTTCGAATTCAGAACCGAAAATTTCGAGTATCAAAATGAGTTCTTTTATATACATCAATACCCTTTTTACAAAGTCCTAAATCTTCGATATTATTTCCTGCTTTTCACTCACAAAAAGAAACTTCTTAAGAGCGCTTCTGTCTGCAAAAAAAATTACTATCACTTTTCCTGATGCGGTTTTAGATTACAATCCTAAGAGGAAGAAGCATCGGATGTGAAGACGATCGGAGGTGGAGTAACGGAAGATGAGAGTTGGGGGGGGAGGGGGCGAGTGAACGGATGAACTTTTTCCGCCAAAGCAACTTGGTGCTTTCAAAATAAAAAGTTAATGAGAAAGGGGATGATGCCATTTAACTCAGGTCGATGAGTCGAACGAGGTTCAATGTAAGAAACTCTCGTTTCTTATTGGCTCACTGGAAATTGAGTGCGCCACTAGCCATGTAACGTAATACGTGTCTTGTTTCATCGGAAATGGGATTTTTTCAAAATTATTTATTTCGGGAGTTGAATATAAAATTTCAGGTGCATTAAGCACTTTCGAAAGGTATTTATTGTCAGATATTTTGTATAATCTCCGGAAGGCATTAGGACAAAATAGAATACCGACTCCTTTTTTATACAACTCCCCCTCCCACTACTTACAAGATTTTGTCTCTATGTATCCTATTATAAAAAGATGATGAGGTCGAAGTCGAAAAAACCTAACGCCTTTTC